>APFE031466175.1:0-67599 GCA_000404065.3 Pinus taeda | reverse complement strand
ATGTTTTGGTCTTTTTTTTAATTATATGCAATTATATAGAAACAACAACATCATCATCATCATCAATGCAATGGAACATAAAGGAACAATAGAAGAAAAATATGCACACATAGAGACACTAGGATTGGTCCGAGACTAGGGAAAACCTCACTATGGGGAAAACCCTTACAAATGTTCTTCTTCTTAGATCGTAATCAAATGATTTGAAAAAGGAGAGTATAATGATCCATAACTTTATCTAGGCAAAAAAATAATTATGATATCCATGAAATAGATCTAATCATGCTTATAATAAAAACCCTGATTTTGAGGAATGTAGTGTGTTGTCACTGCATTGAACACTGCTGAACACTGTTGAACACTGAGTGGAATATTCGAAATACTGAAATGCCATCTTTGGGTCCCAGACACAAGGAGGAGGGGTTGTGCGAGTGTCTATAGCAATTATGGATGCTCTCTGTAGAACTAGAAGGCTACGTCTAGAAAAGATATGGACACTCCCAGGTGAAATGGATGAGGGTGTCCCGGGTCAAAATACCCATATCTGCCTCAAACCTTGGATGCTCTCATGAGTATTTTGTGTGAGAATCTATGGAAGCCCGGAGGCTGTCATGACCATACTATGCGTGCATCTAAGGACCAAACTGAGCAATGAAAACCCTAGCCTCTTGGACACTCCCGTAACACTTTGTGTCAATGCTTAAGGCTCCATAGACATTGTCAGGAGAACTGTATGCCAGATTCTAGGGACTAAAATGCCCAATTGTGTGCCAGTGTTTAGGAACAAGGAAACCTTAGATTAGTGTGAGCTTTGACCCTGTAGTTTTAGACCATTTGCGTGCGCTTTCCTTCGCCAGAACTGTGTGAACCAAGACAATAAGAGAAGTGAAGATGGCTTGATCAATATATCTGAATGAGTTTGAGATCTCTTATATTTATAGGCTTTCATGAGGGTCCACTTGGTGTTGAGACCAACCTGTCCAACTTAACATGTGGTTAGGGCCGACCTTACCTAATATACATGAGTGAATAAATAAATTCAAAGACCAACTTTCGCTTATCCAAATAAGGTGATCTTTAGGTCGATTTTGGCCCTCTCGAAAAACGGAATCTAATGTAATCATCATCTCGATCATCTGAGTTTTCCATGGTGGAATTTGACTGTAGTTGAAAAAATTAACAATCCCTCTCAACTAGGTACAATTCCACCTGCCAACATCTGTCCATCAATCAATATGGCATTATGGTATCTTCAAGTGTCATCATGGATCATCACTCATCATATCTATCATGTAGTCATCATTCCATGACCACCTCAAGTATCTCATCATCAAAAATAGTCAATGTACATATCGATCTTTCCCTTGATTATTATTTCTTATCTCTTGATTGTTCCTACTCATATGATGAAAATTATCAAATCTAGAAGAAGAATAATTTGTAACCAGAGCGGAGCTTAAGCTACCACCCTTTATCCATTAGGCTACTACCTGGAATATCATCATCAATCATCATCAGAGAGCATATCATTAAGGAGCACATCTTTACATGGAACCACATCAGGCAACACATGTCAACTAGAAATCTTATGTGGGAGCTATACATCTACAACCCCATATCGAGCAATAAGATATCCAAACACACAGGGAGCACATCTCGACCCTGGGATCACATCAGGGAGCTCAATCTCAGCCTAGAATCACATAGGGTTATCTCAACCCATCATATTTCCTACTGATCTTCCCATCGATGATGCTGAACAGTCATGTGGTAGAACACTTGTAGCATAATAGAATTGGGTTGTAAACCCCATGTACACTCTCAACTCATTGGCCAAATGAGGATCGGTATTCCTAATAAGCCCTGCTTGTGGGTATGATGCTATTTGGGATATACTCTGCAAAGACCAAATAGGGGAGAAGTATTCTCTGACCCTATAAAAATAGGGGAGCAACATATTCAACCCTATGGGTAATAGATAGGGGTGATACCCAATTGTCCAAAGTTCCCTCAACCCCATGAACCCTCTATCTCAATTCCTCACTCTGGGAACTCAGATAGGGAGGAAGAGTTAGCTCAATGTCCTAGATTAGTGCCACTCTCATCATACTCAAATCTGGTATCAACTTGTCTCAATAATTGTTGTTTCCTATTCATACAGGAAATCAAATAAAATATCATGTTAGAACATAAATAATCATATAAAACACAAAAGGATACCAAAATCATCCTCCCTCTCAAGGAAGTACCAACCACAAGCCTGAGCTTGTTTTGAACAATTGCATTATCTCAATCATCAGGGGAATTTTGAGGTCTAAAATGTGTCTCCAAAGGAAATTATAAAATAATAGTGAAAATAATAAAATAAGATTAGATTACATCATCAAAATTTAGAAGAAAAAAGAATTAAACTATTTTTTTAACTCGTATTTTCAACTTATCTCCCTATGGGTTTACTCAAATTTAGATCGGAATCACTTGTTGGATGTAGATTTGATTCTTCATCCAAGGAGTACCCATGTTTCATACTTTCGATGGACCCTACTACACAAAAAATGAGAAAGATATGAAAAATGTGATTGCAATCACAGTTTTTCATGTATTTCTCATTTTTCGTGAAGAAGAGCTCATCAAAAATATGCAACATGGGTACTCCTTGGATGAAGAATTACATTTTGCATCCAAAGAGTACTCCCACTTGAAATTTGAGTAAAACTTTAGGGAGTTAAGTTGACAATATGAGTTGAAAAAGTAGTTTTATTATTTTATTATTTTTTAATATTTTTACCTTTTTACTCCAAAAATGGTGAATCATCCCCCATGGTTGATGTCATCATCTTGAATCTTATTGGTTCTTATAAAGTTTATTTTGGTTGTACATTTTTCTTAGGAGTCCCATTTTAGACCTCAAAATTCCCCTAATGATATGAGAGTATCTCGGTCCCAACTATAAATTTGGGATTTTCTGCCAATCGGATCTCACTCTATGTCATTACAATGTATCCATGTCATACTTAGAAAGCTCTCTAAGGAGCTTCTTCATCCTACCTTACAACTAGCCATACTAGAAACATCATACTCATCCTGAATCATACTATGGACCTCTCATTCAAGATATCATGGCATATCTCATACTAAAGCATCATCTAAATGTGCTTAACAATAATATTTATGAACAAAAATACATCGATGCAGTCATATATCATAGGAGAACTATCTCAGCCTCAAAAATAGAATATCTCATGTAAATATTTCAAAGGATGCTTGGTGGCAAATCTATGTGAATGAAGAGGCTCACTCATGAATGTATTCAGGTTCTATGCATATCATATATATACATACGGATGTTCAGAATGGAATATCAATGCTTCAATCAACCGTCAGATGCCATTTCAATTTCAACAAAATCTTGAACTTTAAATCGGAGTATCCAAGGATTTGCATTTTCATTACTCAAAAACATTTTCAATAGCTTTACAATATATAATTTCTTTTCCCAAATTCTAATAAACGATTCATCATGCAATGACACATCATTTCAAAATTTATAAGCTATCTCCCTTCGATTTATATCATCAGAGGCTCATCACCTATCAAGACTAGACCATTAGAATATAAAACCAAAATCATAATCAAAATCAAAGCCATACCTTGGAACTCATCATTCTGACTACATCAAATAACTGTCAAATATAGACATATATGGATTAGGAAGCTTGCTTCATGCAAAGCTCTAAGCATAATTCCTTACTAAGCCAACATAATCAGCCTTACATAAATCAATGTTGTACCATCACATCAACAGAGTCAACTTATCAAAGTTTAGAAGTTAGATCACAACCATTATCAAAATCATCAACATCATAATATCAATTCTTTTAACCAGGAGACAAGTGGAGCTCATAGAAAATCTTGTCTTCATTTATTATCATGCTAACAAGTTGTAATGAGTCATGCAATACCAATCCAAACTTCATCAGGTCATTCTCATAAGTCATTTTTGTCGCTAGGTGCAAATGCATACACCAAGGATGAGTCATGCAGGTTTCAATTTCATGCTGAATCAAAACTATCATTACCTCAACCATTGTGCTAGTAATGGGGAGGAAAATAAAAAATCATTTTTCCGAATACCCATATAAGTCATTATCCCCATATAGCATAGATATGATGGAAAATCAACAATTGTTAGATCAAATCATTAGACATCATGTCAAGTCCAAATTTCTTATATAGAGATATATATAGTCAAAGCATATCTTAAGCATCAATTCAAATTTATTGTCAAGCATCATGACAAAACAATGATCATCTATATCAATCAGCCAAATCATGCCAACCTCTTGTAGCAAAAACATAGTGACATATCTATATGTATGTCCCAGTCACCTGCAAACACAATTTTAGTCTACATGTTCATGTTATGGAAAACATTCAATATTTTCCTACTTCCAGATCTTGTTATCTGCAACACATAAGTGGAACTGATATCTTCCAAGTGACCATCTAATTTCATGCACAATACTTCGTTCTTATGTGATCAACAACTTAGCTCAAAAACTTCAGAATCAGATTACAGTGGTAAAATATGTCAGAGACACCTTGATTTAGAGTTCAAACAACTTTAGATGATGGTGAAATGTAGTGAAATGCCTGGATTCTCCCTTAGGTTAGCATGGGATTCCAGGATGCCATCTGGGCCTTAGCATGTGTGCGTATAGGGAGGAGATCACCCAATTTTGTCCCTACATCCAAAGCATAAACCCTTTCTCGCTTTGACTAGGAATCTATGTCATCAACCTATTTCTACTAGAGTTAAGCAACAATAGATATGTTAGATCACAAACATATATCTATCATGGCTATGACATCAATCAGTTATCAAAGGTTAGACTCAAAGCAGCATATAGATGCAAAATAACATCTCAGAGATTATACACACAATAGCACTTTCTATCAAGTCACTTCAACAAGTTAGGGAATTCAGCTTTACCATATATTATCAAGACATTACTATAGGTAGTATGATATCTAGAATATAAATCTCATAGTTATACCTCTAACATCAAGGTTAACATGCTTATCATGATCAATAAGATCAAGTAATGTAATTCAGTCAAACTTTACCAAAACAATGAGAGTGCCAATCTCTCCTTCCATATGATTTCATCATGCTTATCACAAGCATTATCAACAAACTCATGTATAGGATTCAATGAGCTATACTTCTATATGAAATCCATCATGACAAGTATCAAGAGTATCATTTACTAGAGTCAAGGTGCTAGCCTTATTTATAGGATCAAGATGTCCAATGGATGGATGTTGGCCAAACAACAAGTGTAACAATGTATCAATATTAAATAGGATCATAGAATTAAAGAAGATCAAAATATTCAACAACAAATGCATCATATCATCATGGGAAACATATATCCAAGTCACATTCACATGCATGTATGAGCCATCAAAGAAAGAGACATTCTCATCATACCTTAGGGCTTACTGAGGCATCCAATGTTACAGTTGAAATATAACATACCATGCATACCTATGGTATTCAAATACCTGTGAACCTTTTCATTAGACATAGGCCACTTGAAGCACTTTTCCATCTTTTCATATAGTACATTTTAACCTTTTCCAGCTCTAGCCATCTTTCCTACATTTCAAATGATCCTCATGAAGGATCTATCTCATCAAGGAGGTTAGAAACATTGATATAGTCAAATACATATGTAGGAAGTATAATAATAACCAAATTCATAAGTCTAAACAAAAGTAAGAGGCATCATGAGTTAATAAATACTTATCTTCAATGAGAGGTGATCCTCTCCCTCTTGAATGAATCTTCAAGAGCCATAAATGTCCATGGTCCATATATCAATATTTCCTTCATTTATCCAACTAGGCCTACTGGGAATTATCTCGTCTAGGGCTTCATCAAATCTTTATCATGTGCTTGAGCATCTTCACATTGACTAGCTAGGTTCCATATCTCATATTGTTTCCATAAACTGAGGTTTTTCTCTCCAACCCTAACCTTATGGAATCCATCAAACCCTAATAGTCAAGATGCCTAGGGTTTTGTTCAAACCTTAGAATTATTTTAGGTCTCCACCATCCTCTTCTTGCTTCCATCAAAGGTGTCATCATCGAGGTGATCTCCATGGCTTTTCTTCAGCTCAACTCTAATACCATGTTAATTTTTCATAGGGCTACATTGTTCTCTAATTTGATACTTACATTTCTTCATTAATACATTAATTTCACCCCATATCATCATTACATTATTAAGATCTACACCATTATTCATCATCATATGCAATTATATAGAAATAAAAACATCATCATCATCAATGCAGCGGAACATAAATGAACAATAGAAGAAAATTAGGCACACATAGAGACACCAGGATTGGTACGAGACCAGGGAAAAACCCATAATGGGAAAAAATTTGCAAATATTCTTCTTCTTAGATCGTCATCAAATGATTAAACTAAAGAGAGTACAATGATCCATAACTTTATCTATGCAACAGAACAATTATGATATCCATGAAATAGATCTAATCATGCTTACAATTAAAACCTTGATTTTGAGGAATGTAATGTGTTTTCACTGTGTTGAACACTGAGCGAAATCTTCGAAATATTGAAATATCATCTTTGAGTCTTGAACGTGGGGAAGAGGGGTTGTGGAAACATCTATAGCATTTAGACGCTCTCTGCAAAATTGGAAGACTACGTCCGGAACATATATGGACACTCCTAGGTGAACTGGATGAGGGAATATGGGGTCAAACATACCCATATTTTCCTCAAAGCCTGGACACTCTCATGAAGCTTTTGTACGAGAATATATGGTTGCCCCAATGCTCTCAAGACCATATTGTGCATGTGTCTGGGGAACAAACTGAACATCGGAAATCATAGCCTCCCGAATGCTCCCATAACACTCTGTGCCAACATCCAAGGCTCCATGGATGCTGTTGGTACCACTGTGTGCTAGCGTCTAGGGACTAAAATTCCCAGTTCAGTGCTAGCTTCCAGGAATCAGAAAACCCTAGATCCGTGTGAGCTTCGACCTTGTATTTTCAGATCCTTTGCACGAGCTTTTCTTCGCTAGACCTATGCAAACCAAGACAATAACGGAAGAGAATATGGCTTGATCAATGTATCCCAATGAGCTTGAGGTCTCTTCTATTTATAAGCTTTCATGAGGCTCCACTTGGGGTTGACGCTGACCTATCCAATTTAACATGTCCTTAGGGCTGACCTAACCCAATATACATGAGTGAAGAAATAAATTCAAAAACCAACTTTCTCTTGTCCAAATAAGGTGATCTTTAGGTCGATTTTTGTGCTCCCAAAAGGAGGAATCTAATGCAATCATCTCGACCATCTAAGTTGTCAAAGGTGGAATGTGATGCAGTTGTAAAAATTAAAAGGATGTTGTAGTGTCCATTCAATTAAAACATAATGTCGACTCAATTATAAAAGTAATAAAAAGTAATAAATCCATTCAATTTAGTTTGTTATATTGTAACTTTGTTTTTTGCATTGAGAGGTGCTATACAACTCAATATGGAGGAGACGTTGTAGTGTCCTTAAATGAGTGTGAACATTTAAATTTCAAATCAATTAAAATAATAACAAAAATTAAAAAGTAATTAAAATAATAAATTAATTCAATTCAATTTGTTGTATTGTAATTTTGTTGGTTACTAATAAAATTACAAACATTTTTTTCTAGGAAAATATCATAATAGCATATCACATTAAATACATTTAAATAATAATGATTCATATTCATAACGATAATATTTTAAAACATATAAATAACAAGGGATACATAGTAGCTAGTACATGCCACTTAGCTTAAATATAGCTTGTATGAAGATGCATTACACTTTTGGGCCCAATGTTGCAATAAAATTTCAAATTTTTACTCTTTTATGGAATTGAAGTCCCCAAAATTCATATAAACATCATGAATTTTGATTCAAAGTAAAAAGAAAATTTGTGGAGAATTACGTTGTTTTTCTAATGATATTTTTTACAAAAAAATTTAATGTTGTATAATTTGTCAATTTTCCATTAAATGAAATCCTTGTCCTTGCAAATTTTCAGACATCTTAAGAGTTATGTGTGTATTCAACTTAGTCTAAAATATTAAATTTAACACACACACACACACACACACATATATATGAGCATGATCTATACAAAGATATTAATTTTTTTTTTTTTTCTTTTTATGCAAAATTATATTTTTTATTATTTTCAAAGTTGGCGAAGTAATATTTCAATTGCATTTTGCATACACTTGTTCACATAATATTTTTTTCTACTATCTAAATAAATTAAAAAACCGAGAGTACCTTTTTGAAGAGGTCTTACAAACGAAGATATTTATATTTTTCGACTTTTTTTCATTATGCATATTTTATGTTATTGATTTTTATGTATAAGAAGTCATTAAATTGTTAAAATGCACAAAAAATTATAATACATGAAAATAAAAATAATAGAAAAAACATAACTAAAAAGGAAAAAAGTAAATAAATTAGTAACTAATAGAAATTGAAATTACTAAATCAAACCCATAATAAGACTTCAACTAGTCACCTTACAAATAAATAAATTCAAATAATAATAATAAAATAAAAATTGAATTATTTCAATTGTAATATGGATAATTGATAGTTTTTTTGTCAAAGACAAACTAATATGCACTCAAAACCAAACTGAATAAAATTGAATGCATAATACTATGCCTGCATGTGTAATAATTGTACTTATAAATTTTTGAATAAAAAAATCATAGTATGTATATCCGAATTAAAATAAATTTCTATAATAATGATTTATATGCATAACCATAATATTTAAAAACATATAATTAATAAGTAAATAAAATGTAGTTGTTATCCCACATGGCATTGAATTTCAACATTTTCTAACAATCATTAATAATTTCAATAAGGAATTAGAATTGATGCTAAGGGACCTTCGAAATGAAATTATATAATGCATTAAATATTTTCTCATTAAATTCCAAGTTCGTAACTGTTTGTCATGAGCTCTATGTCTTATAGATTGTCAAAATAAAGTCCTTTTCTGTCTTAGGTAGATCTCATCCCTTCAAGACTTCCAAATTAAACATAGCATATGAAACCAAACAAACAAACAAAATCCAAAATTGAAAGCTAAGTCACATGACACGAGGAAACGTGACACAAAGATATGAGTATATGACACATGATATATTGACCCCTAGAACATGACACATGTGGCATGTTATATATTATATATTTAAAATATAATAAATTATTGAATTACACATAGAATTTTATATATAAAACATTTACGTGATTATTATACAAATTCAATCATACAACTAATGCATATAACCAATAGTATTGAGTGCAATCCATCTCTAAACCAAAAATACATCAACAAATAGGCCCTAAATAACTTGTAGAGTCTTAAAAAAATCATTCTACAAAAAATAACCAATACTACATATCATGATTATAATTGCCTATATTTTGATCCCTGTTACATAGCATTTTGTCACTGTCCCTTTACTCCTCATTCCTTGATCCTGGGGGACCTCTAAAGTGAACCCTACATGCTTTCCCATCATGAAGAGACTCCCATTATGCCCCTATTCATGAGTATAACATTTCTCTTTTGCATCATTTCCAAAGAATCTTCCTTTTACCCTAGTTTACAAGACCAGCACTAATGACCCATTTCCTCCTTGCACCGATTTGTAGATTTTAAAACTCAGCCTAGCGTTGTATGTCACAAATGAGCCTTTTCTCAGTCGCGTCGATCCTCTTTGGGAAAGTTTTTTAAATATAGAATCAAAGCTCCATAACGGAAGTCTAATAAATGGTTGGGCTGGATGGAGCCGAGGAAGTCAGTTTGGGCTCCTTTCCCCTATTAAGATGGAACAAACCAAAGAGATATGTCCTCTCCCATCATAAGAGGAACCATATCCCCTTCATCAAATTTATATAAACTCCTCCTTTTCGAAGCTGAAATTAGTATTTTTGGAGCTTGAATAACCCACAAAATATTTATATCTTGTATCTTTCTAATTTATGTTTGTGGATGGAGAATAGTGTGTTTTGTTTGGTTTGTAACTAATGTGAAGAAGCCTTAAAACTTACATTGTTGGGGCTATCCATGAGATGCTAGCAAAGGTGTGGGAACCCGGATACATCGAAGGAGACCTACAATGTCAAGGCTTTGGTTGTAATCTCTTTCTCAACTTATATGAATACAACTATTGATTGATTTCCTACATTAAGTGTTATCTTACATTTGAAGGATTAAGATTCCTTGACCTTTTAAGTAGGTTGAATGCAATTTGTATGCTATCACATTTATTGTTGTTGTTTGTTTGCTTGTTTAAGGTATTCGAAGGAAGAAAACAAAAGGTAGTTGCAATAAGGAAGTAGGATCTATCACCAAGTGGAATAGCATTCTACGAGGTAGGCCCTCTTATTTGATTCTACCCTAACGAAGTTTTCACTAGATTGTTTGTTTGTGGCTATACCCACTCTCTCAGTCTAGAGGAATTGTCTTTGTCTGCATCGAGAATTTACCTACACCACAGATTGGCAACTCTTCTGGGGACCCAATCCTCTCATTTGATTGATTTTTCAATTCATGGTTTGTGTGAAATTTTGTAGTATCACCCTTTCCCTTTGGTTTTCTCTGCTTTTCATGGTTTACTGCTTTGAGTCTAAATTTTACAGTGGCCAGTCTAGTTTTGGACTTTGAAATTTTTTATTTATTTATCTTGAAATCCTCCATCAGCGCAATTTATTTACTGACAGTCACGCTAACCAGCGCGATTTGCTCTTCAACAATCGCACCGTACCCCCTTGTGGCACCTATTGTCAGTTAGGCAATCATGTCATTTCTTGTAGGTGAAGGTCAAGGTTTCTCCTGAATCATTACCAGTGTGTCTTTCCCTCATAATTTCTACCTCTTAGCCTGTTTGAAGGTATACAGACACTAGCCCACCCTCTGATGTGTTAAGTCTGGCCCTGTGTGAAGTTATTTTTTATTTTTCCTTTGAATCCCTCGATCAATGCTCTTTTTGGCCAAACAGTCATTTCGATCAGGCCTATTAGTGCTACTTGTAGTCTGGCCAGTCGTGTTGGTCATGCCGATCAGTGCTAGTTGTAGTCTAGCCAATCATGTCAGTCTTTGAGTTAAGAAAAATTTGAATTTATCCTATTCTAGTGCCAGCGTGTCTTAACCCTTAGACTCTCTTCTTCCACCCAAAAGTGACTAGGATGCTTTGTTTGCTGGTTTTGATTGATTGATTGGCTTGAAGTTTCATTGCTTTGTTTTTTGAGTTTTTTGGATGGTTTCTATGACATTAGGGAATCTAGGTCAATTACCATTCATTTGTTTATTGACTCATTATATCAAGTTTCTGATTTTCTGCTTCATTTAATCCATCTTTTAGTCGCAATATCTTCATTGCTTGATTTTCAATTTAATGAGTGAAAGAGTCTCATTTGTTCTCTTATTTAGAGTGTCTCTTTTCTCATTCCAAACATAGATTACATTTCTTGGTTTGTTGATTGAAGCATTTATGTGTTTGGTTTGTTCGATTCAGGGAAGAAGTTTTTTTTAGTTTCATTTATCATGCTTTGGATTTGATTGATCCTTGTTTGTTTGGAATTATGAAAATTTTCATTAAAAGTGCTTTATGTGAAAGAATCATTTTGCATTTTATGAAAAGAAGAACAACATCCTAGTTTACTTAAGCAAAAATATTGCATTAGTAGCATCATTGAGAAGCTAGAATTGCATCATCATAAGCATTAGAAATGAAATGAAAATTCTTTCGTTGTTAAGGGAAGATTAAGTGCATTTAAGACATATATTAGTGAAAGATTTCATTCTTTGATTGTTACACTAATTGTGTGCTCTCTATCCCTTAATTAGTGTTAACTTTAATCGAAGAAATATTTCTTTTCTCATTCAGTTGTATATAGGAGTTTTTAGACGACAATAGTACAGCCTTGGAATTGAAACTTAATTCAAGATCAACCATTAAAATTTATTGAATTAACCTAAGGAAGCATTGAAACTTAACACTCACATTTAGAAGGTATAGACTAGAGACGTGTTCCAACATCTTTAAACCTAGCAGCTGTCGTTAACTTTAGACAACACTAGTATGGACTTGAGCTCCTTGTACCATTGCATATATAAAGGGAGACCCCCACTAGGTTTACAATCCTTTATCCGTTGAAAGCCAAGTCTACCGCCTTGTAAACATGATACACTGAAGACAACATTCGAGGAGATTGCCTGCCCATATTTCTCAGTTCGCCGGGAGGTATTATGTTTTTCAAGGTTACCCGATAACCCCTTTTGCCTAGTTTATCTTGAGTAGTCATTTTGGTCTTTTTGACTCTTTAAATTTAAAATATCATCGAGAACTTTTCCTTTCGATTTCATTAAATATGAAAGCAAATAGAGTCACCTTTCGTCCTTTTCTCGACTCTTAAAATATGAAAAGGCAAAGTTTTGTTTGAGTGTCTTAAAATTAACTATCCACGAAATATTCCTGGTTAAAGTTATCTTCCTTAGTGATTCTTTCAGGTCGATTCCAATGGCAACATTTCAAGAGTCTACTAGTGAAGGATTCCCCTTGGATGGGAATCCTGGTCCTTTTCCTTCTTTTGGAAACGGTGGTGCTCCTTATATGGAAATGTTGTCCCTCATTGGGTTAACCATTGGTTTACTTGTCTAGTTAGTTTCGACCTCGGTGGTCCCAAGTGTCTCAACTTCTGTCCAGCCATATCCTTCACCTGAACAACACCATGTTGATTCTAAGGTTGACCTCTCACCTTCTTCACCTATTTCTCAACCCTCCTCTTCTACTTCGCCTGGTGAGAGTTTGAAATCCAGTAACCAGGAGGCTAAGAAGAAGAAGAAGTTAGATAAGCGAGAGGCCAACTGTGTAGCTATTGCTCCAAATGCACTTCCCATCAACAAACCTTCCAATCCTTTGCGGAAGATAAAATTCCCTTGCACGCTATGTAATGGTGACCATCTCCTTTGAGACTATCCTGGTATTCCCAGAGTCTTGGAGGTATGGTCTCAAAATCTGGATCGACCATCCCCATCGACCTTTGGAGATCATGTCGATACTACACCCTCGGCTAAATATGGTATGAAGAAGGGAAAATTTAAATTCCCCTGTAGTTTATGTGAAAGAGAGCATCTTCTTCACCTTTGTCCTCTTATGGGTAAAGTTTCCAAATTTTTGGAAAACCTTACAGCTCCTCAAGCCCAACTTCCTGTTGGTTATCAGAGGCTTTCTTCTAACCCTCTCCTAGTTGGTAAAGAGATTGACTTGGATTCATCTCTTACCCATCTTGTTTTTCCTGAACATGACTCTCTTGTGTCTTTTCCCGACCAACCATTCGTCAAAAAGAGTTTTGACTTGGCTACGCTTTCAAGTCTCCACTCTGTTCCCGAAGAGAGTAGTGATCATACTACTCATTTTATTCTCATCTTCTTAGGTTATCATGAATCAAAGGGTGGCCCTCCCATCCTAGTTGTTTAGGAGAGTCCTTCTCCTATTCCTATAGAGCATGGGGGAAATCATATGATACCCCCATGAAGAAGTTCTGTCGTTGCTTTTGATTGGAGTTAATTGATTGCTTTCCGCCTTCTGCTTCATGTGCCTTTACAAGCCTATAATATGGTAACACATGGGACTATATTAGATGAAGGTGCATCTGTTAGCATCATGCGTTCTACTACTTAGTAAGCTTTGGGTCCCCTAGAGTTTGTGCCTGTCACCTAGAATCCGTTGGCTTTCAACGGAGGAACCAGTCAGCCCTTAGGGATCCTTCCGAAGTTCACAATTACTTTGGGAGGAAAGACCATCTATATAGATGTAATTGTAGTCCAAGGTCCCTTAGATTTCAATATCTACCTTGGATGCGACTATGTTTATGTCATGGGAGTTCTTAATTCTTCACTTTTCCGTGTGCTTTGTTTTCCACATGAAGGGAGAATAGTGACCATTAATCAATTGCCATTCATTGGTCACCAAGTGATTCCTATGCAACCATCATCCCCTATTGGTTATTGTTTGTAAGTAGTACCCTCCCTGCCATAGGTCAATTATGTGGCTACCCATTCTGTGTCCACAGCTACTGATGATCACACAGATGGTATAGTAGAAAATGTACTGGGGGCATTGGAACTTGATTTGTCTTTGGTACTAGTTGACATGTATTCCTATCACAGTGTGGTTCTCCCATCTAGTGAGGACCTCTTGGGAGCCATGTTCTTGTATGGTCCATGAACAGGCTATAGAACAGAGTTCCTTGTCTTGTATCAAGCTCCTTAAAAAATGAAACAAGGGATGTGAGCATAGTTCCTTGTCTTGTGTCAAGCTCGTAAAAAATGAAACAAGGGGTGTGAGCATAGTTCCTTGTCTTGTGTCAAGCTCGTTAAAAAATGAATCAAGTAGTTCGAGGATAGTTCTTTTACTATGTCAACCTTGTTAGAAAATGAAACAACTCCCTTTTCCAATCAAGTCTTTGATTTAGATCTCATAAAATCCCCATCTAGTATTTCCTAGATCTCAAAAGTGAACCTTCATTCCATCCACCTAGCTGAATGAAATGAAGCTTTGGGGGCATGTACCTCGAATTGAGTCATTACGCTGGGGGCATGCAAAATTCACTCAAGCATAGTTTATCTTTGTTTCAATATTGTGAAAAAATGAAACCAAACTCAAACGTAGTTTTTCATTTCAAGCTTGTGTAAACATGAAACCAAATTCAAGCAGACTTACCCATGGTTCAAGCTTGTGTAAAAATGAACTCATGCCCAATTTACATCTTGTGATTTCCTTTTTTATCATCTAATTTCTGCTCGACGAGCCTTGGTTGTTTTATTCCATTGCCACCATCTCTTTGGCCGATCATTCGTTTTCACTTGGTTGTTTTACCCTTTCTTGAGGAACCGCAGCGATGAGTGGTTTTACTAGCCTGCCTCTTGACCTATTAGTTTTTGAGAAGTTCCACCATAACTGGAACTTGTTGCTACCCTTTATACCACTCATTCCTCCAGGACATCCAACCTTTAAGCTCTTTTATAACTCGTAAGAAATGAAAAGATTGCTGAGTATTTTTCCCTTTTAGACTCGTTAAAGCAAACAAAAGAAGGGAGTCATCTTTGAGCTCTTTTCTGACTCTCAAAAAAATAAAATATTGGCAAGCTCTTGCCATTTTGAACTTGTTAAAGGTTGTGAAACATTGTTTACCCAATATACATTTACCCCTTTTTCGGGCTGGGATAAACTATTTATGAAAAAGGTACTCCTTCACTGAAATGGTCAAGCAGTTCTCTCAAGTATTGTTTTCTACATTTTCGGGCTCAAGAGACACAAATGTATGAAAAGGGACCATGTGGAGTTTTATTTTCCATGTCTTCTTCAAACTCTTTAAACATGAAAAAGATACCAAGTTACACCTTTGTTGGACTCATTAAAACATTAAACGACATTGGATTCATCACCATGATGAACATGAGCTTCTCCTTCCCAGGGCTCATTAATCTTACTAGGTGGAATTCATCTGAACGACAGACTTATAGTGAAAGCACATGCTATCCCCTTCAAGATTGCGATAAAAAATAATTGGGGTACTTGCCAGAAATGGCGGGAAAATGGGAAATTCTATCAGTTGTGTCGGTAGCTCACTCTTGAACATGACACTTTTTGCTTCGTGTCGGGTTGGGATATCCTCACTTCGTCGGTTGGACCGTTCATTTTTGCCTTCCATTTGATCTATGCCATGTCATCATGACCTCCGATCCTATGGATCCAAAAGCTTCCAAACTCTAGAGCCATGTCACTGATATGTTCAAGAGTTGTCCTTCTGCAGTTACACTCATTCCTGATTCTTTGTATCATCCATTATTATTGCATCCCTTTGTCTCGTGTCGATGATGTGGGATACATCATGGCCCTCCTTCAACATGGTCACTTCCTGTCAACTCCAACTCATTATCTGGGAAGTTGGTTGAGAGACTCCCTTCCAATACCTTAGAGCTTGCACGCCCTAATGGAAAGTTATTTGCACTCGACGATAAGTTCACATCATTGGCTTTCGATCGGGTTATTTCACTGGTTTTCGACTTCAATTCCTTTATTCACATTCTATGGATTATGTTGCTGGTATCTTGAGATCCATTGCCATTATTGGTGGTTTCTCTCACACTTGTTAATGGTCCACATCATTTACTGGTAATCAAGCAACTTTCTAGCATGTTTGACTTCAACACATCTATTCACATGTTAGAATTTGCACTTTGATCAGGTCGTGTTGGAGCGCAAGACCCTTGGCTCAGATTACAAAAGTCCATGTTGGAAGGTGATGTGACATGATCATGCTAATATACATATCTCTCTTAGATGGATGGATGCAACCATACCATGAGTTGTTATATGTGATCCTTCTCATTATTGGATGGCTACGACCATACCTTGGTTTCGATATGATCCTCTTTATTGGATAGTTGCTCCCATGCCTTGGATCAATTTACATGATCTCTCTCTAGATCGCTGCATCCATACCATGATTCATGTATCATTTGTCAAATTTTTAGTGATGTATATGTATCTATGCTTGCTTGCAAGTTTTCCGATGACAGACTTTGGTTCCCTGCATCTACTTGTAAAGCATTGCACCCCTCACTCTAGTTCGGCCTTCATGCTTTAGGGGACATTTGCTACACAACATTTTGTCACTGTCCTTGTATTCCCCATTCCTCGATCTTGAAGGACCTCTATAGTGAACCCTGCATGCTTTCCCATCATGAAGAGACTGCCATTATGTCCCTCTTCATGAGCAAACACATTTCCCTTTTGCATCATTTCCCAAGAATCTTCCTTTGACCCCAGTTTACAAGACCGACACTAATGACCCATTTCCTCCTCGCGCCAATTTTCGGAGTTTAAAACTCGGCCTAGCATTGTACAATGCAAATGAACCTTTTCTCAGTCACGCCAATCCTCTTTTGGTAAGTTTTTTAAATATGGAGTCGAAGCTTTCAGGTCTAGAAGCTTCGTAACGGAAGTATGGTAAATGGTTGGGCTGGATGGAGCCGATGAAGTCAATTTGGGCTCCTTTCCCCGATTAGTGTGGAACAAACCAAACAGATAATCCCTCTCCCATCATAATAGGAACCATATCCCCTCCATCAAAGCTATATAAAATCCTGCTTTTCCAAGTTGAACTTAGTCTTTTTGGAGCTTGAATAACCAACAATATATTTATAGCTTGTATCTTTCTAGTTTATGTTTGTGGAGGGACAATAGTGTCTTTGGTTTGGTTTGGAACTAAGGGAAAGAAGCCTTAAAACTTCCATTGTTGGGGCTATCCATGAGATTCTAGTAGAGGTGTGTGAACTCGAATATGTCGAAGGAGAACTGCAACGTCAAGGCTTTGGTTGTAATCTCTTTCTGAACTTATACGAATACTATCGATCAATTTCCTACATTAAGTGTTATCTTACATTTGATGGCTTAAGATTCCCTCGCCTTTTAAGTAGGTTGAATGCAATTTGTATGCTATCATGTTTGTTGTTGTTGTTTGTTTTCTTGTTTCAGGTATTCGAAGGAATAAAATGGAAGGTAGTTGGAGTAAGGAAGCAGGATCATCACCCAAAATAATAGCATTCTAAGAGGTAGTCCCTCTTATTTGATTCTAGCATAAGGAAGTTTTCACTAGATTGTTTGTTTGTGGCTAGACCCGCTCTCTTGGGCTAGAGGGATTGTCTTTTTCTGTGTTGGGAACGAGTCCCCTGGGGTCAATTTTGGGGTTAAAAGCCCAAGCTTTGGGGCAGAAATCCTGAATTTTGTATAACAAAATGTAAACTCTCCGAATTTTGTGATCGTAGAGTGTGAAGATATCAATAGTCAAAAAGGGTTTCCACCCTTAGTTTAGATAGATTGTTTCAGCTTGATGCGATTTGCCCTTGGTCCACCGACCATGAGATTGTATAAAAAGAAGTGATAGAAGAGTTTTTAGGGGGGAGAAGTCATAGTTGGAGTTATTGATGAGTCTGTGAAGAGCTAAGAGTGAGAGTCTTAGTGTAGGAAAGAGGCTTTGCATCTGAGTGCGCAGAGGCCTAGGGTAGAAGTCTGCAACCGAGTGCACGAACCCCTACAGTTGTGTGCGTAGGGAAGTTAGAGTCTGTAGTCGAAATATGAATCATCAATAAAGAGAAGTATTCTGAAATTACTATGTATTTTACTTCTGTCAATTGCATGAGATTATGATATGTTAAGCACTGGGTTTATGTTTTATTGCTAATTTGATGCGTGAATATATATGTTTTCCTCTCTTATATGAATGCAAGTATAGATATATGTTTACGCGAAGTCAATCTTAATTACATGATAGAATTGGTGAACACTTAAGATAATTCGGGAAACTATACAAAAAATTAGTTACAGAGGCGTGTAAGTGCTTGAATCACTTGTTAGGGTTATGTGAAGGACAATCACAGACCTTGACAGAATTTTTGAAAGACTAATAAAGAAGTACTTTGATAAGCCCTAAAGGCTTATCAATCTATGTGAAGGCAGAGTTAAAGTGTAAAACCGACATCACAACCATCTCAAGGTGCAAAAACTTTATTCCTGCATCCTCCCATATTGCTTCGGGTGAGACTACAATCTGTGCTCCACGGGATGATACCGAAACAACCAATAGTGTAGGGATTTTCTTAGCTAACCAATGCTAAACCTAGGTTAGGGCCCATCAAGCCAATAAATGGTTCCGTTGCCGAGACTGAGATCTACATAATGAGATGTGTGATGTCACATTATTAGAATCCAACTAAGAAGGAGATTGAAGACTAGTTCGATAGAAAGATCTATGAATTCGCAGCGCAAGAAAACAAGAATCCATGATTGACGAGAGAACAGTGGTTAGATAGATATCTCTACATAGAGATACATGAAATATTCTTTTGTTCCTTCTTGGTTGAATTATATGAGTGGATTGTGAAGTTGGAAAATGGCCAACAGAGGTGGACGCTTGAAGGTCTAATTGTCTGGACCCTGGAGTTAGTGTGAAAATTGGAAGCCTTTGAAGATAATATCGTGTGTTGTCGATCATTGGGTTGACCATATCATAGGAGGGTTTGTGACAGAGTTCACGGTCAATACTTTGGTAAGTTATAGCGAAGCAAAGCACCGCTTCTTCAAGGGGCCGTGAGGTAAGTATTTGAAATCATTAAATGCTTGGACTAAGATTCTCTTGTGTGAAAAGTGGGTTATGAAGTTACCTTGATTTTTGGTGCTACGCGAAGTGGAAATAATTTCAGGGACAAAGGAAGAATAGGTCCTGAATACAGCCTACTAATTGAGCCTCCTCTGAGTGACGATGAAGGAGAAGCATAAGCTTTTCTTCTGAGTGCTATTCAGTTGATAAGAAAAGGGTTGCCATGAATACCTACCACCGCCTCCATCCTCACCTCCACTACTTACTCGCTCACCCACATCGCCACCACCTTGACTGCCGTTCAACATGGAGAACTCTGTAAAGCTACCTGTGTTCAAGGGTGTAGGAAATGAAGATCCAGACCAGTTTTGGTTCGTCACGAAGGCTATATGGGAATTTCAGGGTATCATAGATGATCAAATGAAGAAATAAACACTGGTTAGTGCTTTGCAACACCGCACACCAACGTGGTACATTAAGTACAGTACTGATAACCCCAAGTCCATGTTAGAAGATATCTAAACTGTGCTAAATAAGGAATTTAGGAGGCCTAAGTCTCAAGCGCAATCCATTGTGGGATTCAAAGATATTGTGATGAAGCCTGGAGAGATGCCCTAGGATTTGGATCAAAGATTGAAGTGTATGATCTGTGAAGCCAACATGAATCTGACTGATGGGCAACACCGCAAATGGTTTGTGGCCTCACTCCTGCCTCACCTAAGGGTTATACTATCACAAAAAAGGATCGGGACCTAGGCGAAAGCTTTGGAAATTGCGATGAGATTACAAAAGACACCAAAGCTGGATGCTAATCTAAGGGTTCAACAAATTCATGCATAGTTGTGGAATCTTTTCCTCGAAATGAAAAGTGTGAAGAAAGAAAAAACAACTCGACTAGAGGTGTGCGAAGAAGTCTAGTGCCTAAAATGCAAAGGTTAGGGGCATGACAATGATGAATATCCAGTTTTTGTGAATTATGTTGCAGCAGGGGTACTAATTCCTCTGAGGCCGGAGGCTGCAGCAGGGCCAAGTATAGGGCTCACGCTATGGTGTGCTATCTGCCAGGTAGCTAGGAAACATGTGACCAACAATTTCCATTTGCTACATAAATTCGTACAGACACCACAAAAACTCTTCCGCAATTTTTGTCAATCACTAGGTCATGATGAGTGCAATTGATGTAGTTGGGAATTAATTATGGAAAGGACACCTGCATAAAGGTGCAAGAAGAAATTCTGCCTCCAGACTAAGGCATTGGAGGAGTGCGAGGTGAGTATCAGGGGCGCGGACGAGGCTAAGGTGGGGGAAGACCTGGTAGAGGTCGAGGGTAGCTTATTTTTTACAATTGTGGAGGACCAGGACACTACCTGAGAGACTACCCGAATCCGACATGCCTTTCATGTGACTATTGTACTCAGTTTGACCATGCGGTGGAGGATTGCCCTCTATTGCTGGATAAGATTCATAAAAAGGGGGCACAACATTCGCAGCTGACTAAAAACCTACAGATGATAAGGGTTGAGCCTTATGAGGAAGAACCTAAGGTAAAAATTATGTTTTGAAGTGGAACGACAACTGGTGATGATAAGGGGAAGCAACCTGCAGAAGGTGAGTGGGTTTGCAAAGCACTGAAAAAAGAAGACTAGGTTTGATATGGAATGCGCAAAAGAAACATTTATGGAAGTGAAGAAAAGTTTCATTGAGGCCTCTGCTTTAGGAAGTTAGGAAAAACCAGTTGAAGAAATGGTCCCAACCATGATTACCATGTTCTTGGAGACCTGCATGAAACTGCTCTGCGATAGTAAGGCTGTGAAGGGACAACATGGACTGATCGATCAGTGCACCGACAAGGAAAACGCTACTGATGAACTGTGTGTAGTCAAAAATCTTGGTAAGCATAAGGCAATGACTCGATGTGAGATGAGATTCACCGTAGATAGGAGAATACGAAATGGACCAAGTTATCTTGGACCTAGGGTCCAATGTGAATGTTTTGCTGAAAAAAACATGGGAAAGAATGGGGAGACCTGCGCTACAGTGGTCTCCAATTCAGTTAAGGATGACGAATCAGCAGAAGGTCATCCCAATAGGGAGGTTAGAGGGGGTTAGAGGGGGTAACAATTGACATCAAAGGCATGAGTGTACTAGCAAATTTTGAAGTAATAAAGATTGTGGATGTTAGCAATCCCTACCCCGCGCTCATTGGGATCGATTGGGCCACTGACATGAATGGGGTAATCAACCTAAAGAAGCGAAAGATGATATTTGAGAACAAATCACTCCGTGTAGTGGTGCCACTAGATCCCACAGAAGGACTATGCTATATAAAACCAATCCATGATTATGAAAGTGATGACATTTTGGACGATATTTACAAGATAACAACGTGAGATCAGGATTGGGTGAATCTGATAGCAAACAGACATATTGCATGGGACCGTGAGAGCTCTTGCACATTAGATTCAAACGAAGAGCTGGAGAACTTGAAGAATCGACTGCATGAAGTATCTATGTTGTGCTATAATATGATGATGAAGTTGTTGCGTTGTGTATCATTAGAGGTAAGAAATCTTCCTCACTATGATGGGTTAACTGATGTTGATCACTTTTTGGATGCATTTTAAAGGGAAGTTCCAAAGAAGCATCGCTTCTAGGCATTAGATTGGGTGTTGCGTGCTACACCTGCAATATGGTGGGGTACGCACAAGGATATTTTTGATGACTAGCATGAATACAGAAGGATGATGAGGATACGCTTTGGCAACCCAAAGGTATGACTAACAGAAAAGTATGACAGGAGAAATGATCTGCAATCATTTAGCTAACTAGACCAAAGTGTATGGAGTGAAGCCTCAGTTGGAGTGGGTCCATCTATTTTGTCATACCTTGGATGTTATACCAATGAATTGGTACTTCGAGATAGAACTTCGTCATGGCACCGAAAAATGGGATGTTTTACACCAAGGATTTCTGATGATGTTCAGTTTTGAGGATGGATTTGAATCTATTGATGAAGCATTGTAGGAGGTTAAGAGAACCATATTTAGGATACCACAGGATCCTACAGACCTCATTCAACCTGATTGGACTACCCAGCTGAGCCACGTGCTAGATTGTTACAATGTAACAATGGAAGAAGAAGACGAATATCTAAGGAAGATTAATATCCTAGAGACTGAAGGTCACCACAGAGTTGAAGGACCACAACTAGAGAACCCTGCCATAATAGAGCCACTCAAAACTAGGTAGGTGAACATTGGCATGGAGGTAGAGCCAAAGTTTGCAAAGATTGGGGACTATTGGGATGACACAGCAGTAGATAAGGTCACCGAACTACTCTGCGAATATCAGGATTTGTTCCCCACGAAGTTTTCCGATCTAAAAGGAATAATAGGAGACCTGGGTGTCTTAAAGATCACCCTCAAACTAGACATAAAACTTATGAAACAAAGACCTTACCACCTCAATCTGAAGTATAAGGAAAGGGTTCGCGTTGAGCTAGATAAGATGCACATGACGGGTACCATTGAATCGATCGAAGAATATTTTTGGGTGAGCCCCATAGTAGTTTAGGAAAAGAAGAAGAAGGAAGAAATAAGGATATGTGTAGATCTCAGGAAATTGAATAATGCCTGTGTGCATGATCACTTCCCAACTCCATTCACTGATGAGGTCTTGAATAATGTTGGTGGCCAAGAAGAATATTCGTTCATTGATGGGTTCTCTAGGTACCACCAAATCAAGATTGAGTTGGAGGATCAAAGTAAGATGACATTCACAATGGAATGGGGATTCTTCCAGTATATGGTGATGCCCTTTGGGCTAAAGAACACGCCGACAATTTTTTTGCACGTAGTCATCACGGCATTCAAGGATTTCATTCATAAATTTCTAGAAGTATACTTTAATGATTGGACAATGTTCGGACTAGTGAAGTGCAATGTGGCAAGTCTGGGCTTGATGCTAGATACATGCTGGAGGTACCAGATCATGCTCAATCTAAATAAATGTTTGTTTTGTGTCCCTTTTGAGATATTGTTGGGCCATGTGGTATGCATACAAGGCTTGATTGTAGAGCCCGCGAAGATTGTGGTCATAATCAATTTGGAGGCGCTAAGAAGTGTGAAACAGTCGAGAGCTATGCCTAGATCACTGTGCCGATGGAAAAATTGTTAAAGAAGGATGTTACAATCTGTTGCAATGAACAATGCCAGAAGAGCTTGGATGTGTTGAAGGAGAAAATGGTCACTGCGTTGATCCTAGTCTTCTCGATTGGAAGAAGGAATTTCATGTACATGTGGACGCATCATGTATTGCACTGGGAGTAGTACTAACATAGGCTAGTGAATGGGACCTAGATCACCCTATAGCATTTGCAAGTAGGAAGCTGTCCAAAGTTGAGAAAAATTATTCCATGATAGATTGCGAAGGACTAGCTATGGTGTATGTGCTCCAAAATTTTATGCATTATTTGTTGGGTGGAAATTTTAAGATGTATACATACCATTCTGCATTAAAATACCTGGTCAACAAGCCTGTGTTGGGGGGGATGATATGCAGGTGGTTGTTGTTGTTCCGGGAGTATGATTTTGAATTTATTGTGAAACCAGGACCCTTGAATGCTGGACTGAATCATCTGTCGCGCATTGAAATGGGAGAGGAACCTATGAATTTGGATGAAGGACTACCCAACACACAACTTTTTTTAGTACCCATCGTGGACAACCACTTTGAAGATATTATACTCTTCCTGACGATAGGTATGGCTCCAGAAGGATATACAAGACAACAAAAGAAGGAATTGGTGGTGTGTATGGTAGACCTTTCTGTCATTGCATGGCACTTGTACAAAATGGGATCAGATGAAATATTGCGATGTTATGTGCTTGAATTTGAATGAAATAGCATCCTCATTGAGGCTCGTGACGGAGCCGTGGGAGGTCATTATGTAGGAAAAGCAACAGCGTAGAGTATTCTACGCGCTTGGTTATGGTGGCCAACCTTGCTTAAGGATTCAAAAGCGTATTGTAGAGAATATGATGCATGCCAAAGGACAGGCATACCCTTGCATAGGGATGAGCTTCCACTGAATCCGCAGATATCGCTACAGCCCTTCGAGAAGTGGGTGATTGAATTTGTAGGACCAATTCAGCCTCCAGGGAAGAAGACGGATGCGCGGTACATCATCACCGTGACTGAGTATTTAACTAGATGGGTAGAAGTACATCTTGTGAAGGACTGTATAAGCATGATAACAACAAAATTTATCTTTGAGTGCGTGCTAACACATTTCGGTTGTCCAAAAATTCTAATGAGCGATTGCGATACACACTTTCTCAATGAAATGATTAGTGTGATGATGGAAGAGTTTCAGGTTTACCATCAGAAGAGCACACCCTATCACCCACAGGGTAATGGAATGGTAGAAGAGTTTAATAAAATACTGGAGAGCGTGCTCACAAAGATTTTCAATTCTCAGAGAAACGACTAGGATGTTCACCTACCCGCCATGCTATGGGCTTACAGGATGACTTGCAAGAAGTTAATTGGACAAACGTTGTTCAGACTGGTTTATGGCATAAAAGTTGTGATGTCGATGGAGTACATTGTACCTATTCTGCACATAGCAAAATTGACAGGAATGGTCGATTGCAGAGCCCTGGAAAAGAGGCTTGTGTAACTAATAGAACTTGACGAGGATAGATTTCTGGATGGATTTCATCGACAAGTTCAAAAGGAGCACGAAAAAGCATGGCACAATCTGCACATCAAACTGTGCACCTTCAAGGTAAATGATCTGGTTTTGTTATATGACAACAAGTTTGATAAATTTCTAGGGAAATTTAGGATGCATTGGCTGGGGGCCTATGTCATCAGGGAAATTACCAATGGTGGAGCAGTTTAGTTAGTAAAATTGAATGGAGAACCATTCATAGGATGGGTGAATGGTAGCCGATTGAAGCCATACACCGGCGATCTAGCTAGATGACTACATGATGGCAGCACAATCTTAGCACTCAAGGCAGCTGGATGGAGGCGTGAGACTATAAACTACACTACCTGGGTTGGGGAGCTGTGTGATTGGGGAACTGTGTGGAATGAAGAAATGTCACAATGTTAGTAGAAATGCACAGGGAGTTGCACTATCCAAGAAGGGATCGCGCAGGGTATTCGAAAAGTGACTGTTATGGTCACTGTTCATGACTTGACAGTGGGAAAATGGCCAAATGGAGTGGTGGGGCAACATTTAAGTTAGAATTTAAGGGCAAGATATGTGAAAATTTTCCACCAATCCAACATTTATGAACAAATTTTTGGGGGAATGGTTGGATCTAAATTCAAAAATGCCTATAAATTAGAGGTGGCTACCCAGCGAAAAACACTTGGCATTTTGAGAATTAAGGTTTTAAGCTCTCAGGCACGTATGAAGCCTGAGATCTTTGAATCTCTGATAGCAAGTTCAGTGTTTGAGAAATTTCCAATAGAGACACAGGAGTTGTTGTCTAGAATTATGTCGGTGCCCGCAGAAACCGTGAGTGCAGGAGAAGGAATGGCAGCTGAAGGAGTTGCCTCGAAGGTAGTAATGGCTATTGAGGGAGCTTCCTCGAAGGTTGGAAGCGTCAATGTACTAGAAAAAAGTGCCTAAATCACTGAGGAGACCCAAGTCGAGGCCTACACCGACCAAAGAGGGTCCAAAATCAAATAAAGATAAGCAGAAAGTGCAACAACCAGTGTGCGCATTACCCAGAAAGCACCCACAGATGGGAAAGCCCACCATGTAGGAGAAGGGAAAGGTGATTGACCTAGAGCCTAAAACCAATGTTGAAGAACTCCATGTGGGTGCGAACGACATTGATATGGGGGCAAAGGAAATCGATGTAGAGGGGTTTGACCACATTTCTAAACTGCCCAAGTATATTCCTCTATGCAGAGGCAAGACAAAGCTTCCAAAGGATATTGATGAAAGTAAGGTCACATTGCACACACCCTTACTACCCGACAAAATCATCTTTGAAGGACCATGCTTGGGGCACATCCCCCCTTTTAAAATTGGAGGACTGGGATCTAGCTTATACAAAATGCTTTCCCCAGTTAGCAATGGATCAAATCATGCATCGTGTCTTCTACAAAGATTCTGGCATGACCATGCTGGAGCCAAGGAAGTGGGTAAAAGGGGTGGATAAGGCAGACTTCTTAAACATGATGTGGGTACCGCATTACAACCGTACACCCATACCCATGGTAGTGATCAAGCAGCTGTTGTGCTTGATTCACGAGGGGTGTCTTTGTCTAGAAGAGCCGATACTTATCATTGACATGCAGATCCATAGGATCACTCAGCTACCGCACTCGGGAGAAAATCCGGCCATGGCTTTTAGCAGAAAGACAGGTGAGCGTGACCTTGCTGAAGCAATGAAGGACAAATTTAAAGTCGCTAAGAAGCTGTACGGCTATGCCATCAGAAGTATAACTGACCCCGCGGTCAAAGTAGAAACGGAAATCTTGGCAAGAAAGATTATGCGGAAGTGTCACGCAAACAAAGTACTGACACCAGTAGTAGCCTTAGCAGCCTAGTGCATGGAGGACGTACATTTTAACTGGGCACTCTATCTCTATGGTGAGTTCCTCGCGAACTATAGAGAGGTGCAGGATCACAACAAAACATTCCACTATGCATGGCTATTGCTGTCTATAGTGCTGGTCACATGGGAGTTACTAGAGAATAACCAGTTTCCTCTAGTTACGCTCGACCTACTGGAAGTAGCGAAGTTTGCTTCACTATGGTCTACGAAGGACCCTCAAAGGGTCAAGGACAACAAGATCTTTTGGATCTTGATGGAGATGAGTATCCATATGGCCATCAACCACAAACCACAACTGTCGCCAACTATTTTTGATAAGCTGCAAGAGAATGTGGAGTTCAAGGCCGACTTCCACCATGTCTCGATACACACATGAAAAGATCCTGAGCAGAAATGGTATGACCTTTGATACCTGGACATAAATGACGTGATAAAAGAGGTCTTCAACCACTGGCCGGAAGATTGGCGCACTACCTCAAACTTGAAAGCTTGGTCTAGGAAGTCCACAACGTAGCGAAAAAAATAAGAGGCCAAGCTGAATACGGAATAGTTGGCCAGTAAGAGAAAAAAGGAGGCTGAGGACAAGGCCAAGGTAGAGCATGCTGCCGCGAAGCAAACGAGAGGATAGGTGGAAGAAGAGGAGCAAGGCCCTAATAAGAGTCACAAGTCACCTTGCCTGGAGACAAAGGAGGAGGAATAGCAATCAGAATAGGGACGAGTAGACCTAGAGACTACTCCATTCTACATTAAGCGCAATAGAGATCGAGAGAAGGTAGGGCCACAAAAGAAGTCTAAGGCCAACAAGACTTCTCTCGATCTGATCACCTTAACAGAAGGTGATTCGAATGATATTAGTGATACGGTAAGGGATGCCACTGCGGAACTAATGCAACAATTCTAGCTACAGTAGTAGCAGGCTTTGGGTGCCATTCATATGGGTCTGTGCAAGCTACAGATCTAGGCATCGCATGTATAGACCAGTGTGGGATGAAGCAGCACAACGTCAACTAGTCTGAATCCCAGCACATCGGAAGCAGAAGGGATGGTGCGCACACTGGATCCCCAAGCGATATTGATGCCAGAGGGAGCACTAACCATAGATACTGAAGCTGATAGGCTCGCTGTCAGTGCCCTCAAAGGAGTTGGGCTAAATTTTGCCATGCTTCCTATTGAGGTGCTTCACATTTTTCAGGATGGCGTGATCATAGAACTTCAGGCCCGTGAACAGCATGCATTACAGGTAATTAGTGAGCAGAAAGTCAATAGTGCTCAGATGGATGTACAAAGAGATTCCACTATTGACCTTGTCAAATCCATCAAAGATAGAAATGAGTGCACGACCAAGGTAGTGGTTGAGGCATGCAGGTTTGTCCTTGAGTTAGACATTCCCAATGATGAGCTAGCAGATGTACAGATTCATAAGCTCACTACTGGTGTGTGTGATGCAAGAACATAGTTGGTGAAGGTTCAACTTAACTTGAACCTCGAGATTACATAACTGGAGTTGAAGGCCCAGCCTTCAACTCTACCAGAAGTCAGAGACCAGGGCGAGATAGTTGTGAAAGACATCACGACAATAGTGGACAATGCAGTAAAGGATTGCACTACGCTCCTCAAGTAGTTGCTCGAAATAATCACCAGCCTGCAAGAGGACCCCAATGTACAGAGGCTGGAAACAAAAGCGCGGGAGCTACAGTAGTGATATGACAAAGTTAAAGTGATGTCGCGCACTATCACCATCACACAAAGGTTAGCAAAGTTACAAGAGGAAAAGGGGTTGAAAGAATAGGTGGACATAGCTCAACACAAGGAAGCAGTGCTAAAGGCTCGCTTGAAGCCTTGGCTGGATGAGGCATATTTTATCACGACCATTATTGAAGGCAAGCTCTCTAGTGATCCAAAAATGGAACCTGGATAAACCTCTAAGTCTAAAAGACTTCATATAAAAGGTAAAAGGTGCCAAATGGCAGAAATCCTTTGTAAATCAGAGGAAAATGAAAATCGCAAGCTAGTCTCAGAAATAGTCTCATTGTAGAGATCTACTCATTCTAAATCCAATGCAACTTGAATGGGTGAAAATGGACTTCAGACAAAGAAGTTATCATAAAAAAAAGTTCCCCTTTGTTCCCTGGGAAAGAGGCAAAGATCTCAAGAAATAAGGCCTGTCGGAGGCTTACGTCAACAATAAACGGGAGCTATTGGATCTGGCTGATCAATAGTCCAAATCTGATCAGTAATCGTAATTGGTGGTGGCTATCGAAGGCAATCAGAGGCATACCATGTAATGGGATCAACCGAACGATATGACGATCGCTGATATCGACAGATCACAATCGGCGATGCCACAAGGAAACGATAGGACCCTGCGACGCGTGATGTGTCGATCACTGATATCGATAGATCACAATCGGTGTTGGCATTGGTCATGCCATATGGCATACCCTGTGTCCCCTCAATGAGTGACTTGCGATATATATATATATATATATATATATAGATATATATATATATATATATATATATATATATATATATATATATATAATATATATATATATATATATATATATATATATATATTCGAAAATGCCAATTCCCTTTGTATTTGCGTATTTCATTTATCAAATAAAATACAAAGGATAAAGCACCGATGTGATAAAACGGACCCAAAAGGGATCCTTAAGGCTATTAAGTGTCATTTCAAATCCGCCCAAGGCCATATTTGCGGGATTTTAGTATTTTAATTTATTTCTAAAATACAAAGGGACCAGCCTTTTGCGACATGCGATAGCGACTCCCAGGCAGACCCAACAGAAATATAAGGTGGGATTAAGGACTTCTGAAGTCTAATAAATAGAGATTTGGTAGGTTTTTCCCATGTTTTACAACGTTCTCTATGTAAATAGGGAACGACTATTTCTGAGGAATTTCAAGCGCCGATGCACCCTTCTATTACAATACAGGTGGCCACCATCCCTAAGGGCATTTAACAATGATTGCTAACACTCAGAGAAGGGATTTGACCAGAAAAAGGTTGGAAGACAGAGAGCCCGAAAGCGAAAATGAACAAGCAGCGCTAATTTGGCTTAAAAGCCACATAACGATACAGACGAGGTTGGTTGTTGTTGTTGATTGTTTGTTGCTGAAAGTGAAGCCAAAGCAAGAAGTTGAGGTGAAGGAGGTAGCGCAGAAGCAAAAAGAGCAGCCAAGGGAGTCACTTGGAAGTCAAGTGAAAATCTAAGAGGGTTGTAAACTAAGAGAGGGCAGAAAGAAGCTAGAGCCAATGAGCTAGAGCCAGAGCCAGAGCCGAAGAGCTAGATTCAGAGCCAAAGAGCCAGAACCAAGAGCCAAGAGCTAGAGCTAAGAGCCAGAGCTTCAAGAGCCAAGGGATAAAATGGTTTCTGAATCCACTATTTCTATGTAGAACAACAGGAGTTGAGCCAAGAGCTTGTAAAAAGGACTTATACCATAATCACAGAGAGCCTAGTTGAGTTGACTAGAGCTCATGGAGATGTAGCCCAAGAGTTGTGGGTGAACTCTTAATTAAATTGCTATTTCTGTGTGTGTTTTATTACTGCATTTTCTTTTCTATTTTATTTACTGTTATATGCATTTATATATCAGTTTCAACACATTAAATTATAGCACATGAATAGTTAAAAATCAATACAAGCATACACCATTGTTTTCAAGCATTTTTAATTTCGCATTGGTTAATCAACAAGACTTGGGAATATTTCAAGCTTTGGAAGTGGAAGAGGTTCTTGTAACTTAGACAAGAAGCCTAAGTGCCCCATTTTTAGATTAGGTGGTATCAGAGCTTAATTTTGGTTAACCCCACCTTCAAAGAAGGTTATATTAGAATGCTTCGTTGATAGAGCAAAGATTGCTTGTCTAAAAGGTGTTTAAACAGTGAGAGGTTGATTGTATGCTTTTGTTGTAGACTAACTATTTTCTAAGTTTGTAGAGGTAAAGGGAAAGCTATTGATAGCTCAATCCAGGAAGGACAAGAAGGAAAGAGAGCTGAAGGCACTCTTCTTATCCCAAAGGACCTCAAGACAGTTCTTAAAGCACAAGAGGTTTGTTGCAAAGGGTTGCTTAAATAAGCTCTTTATTTATCTTGTTGAAGTTTTTTTTTGTTTATTGACATAATGATAACTTCTACAAGTGGGTCCTCAAATTCTACTCTCTTCACAAGATTCTTTGATGAAGACATGAAGCAATAATTGTCCACCATGATGGATATGGTGAGAGAAATGTATGAGGATGGAAGGAAGAGCAGCATACTTAGAGAACAATTGAATTCCATAAAGGAAGAGAACCAGTTGCTTTCTGACAAATTGCAGGAAATGGAGAGGCAACTTCATATTGCAAATATGAACCTAAAGAGGATGCATGAGTTGGAAATATAGCTCTTTGTTGCTCAAGAAGCCTTAGTCAAGTATCAACTTGAAGAAGAGGTAAACCATTCCAGTTTGTCTTCAAATTCCTCTAAGGATGCTTATATTGGTTCTTTTGAAAAACATACTAGAGGCATAGGTTCCAAGCTAATGTCCAAGATGGGCTATGAAGGAAAAGGCTTGGGTAGACATGCACAAGGTATTGTTGAGCCAATAATGGTTGAGGAAAGGCCTAAGTATTTGGATCTTGGCTATGGACAAGCTTATGGAGAATGTTCCAAGGCTGACGTGAAGGCCATTGAAACAACTCCAAGAAGGAGTTGCATTACAGGGTGTGAAGATTGTATTCAAGAAGAATGCAATAGCTTGAAACATCATTTGTAGGATGCAAGTGTTCATAAGCACACACTTGAACCAAAGAGTTGGGGAGACTCCAACATCCTTGAAGAGATTGATGGTGTTCCAAAGGGAGCCACTTCTTCATTCGCTTCACCTTTGCATGAAGGAAATAAAGGTGAAAGAGAAAGGTATAAATCTGGTTCCAAACATTTTCCTTTTGATTGTGCAAAGCATGATAAATTTCCACATAAGTATGGGGAAATAATTGCATGTTCCTTTTATGGGTTGGATAACCATAATGTTTCTAGATGTTGGAAGAGAATGGCCACATACATGAAGCAAAAGAAGGAAAAGAAGCAAGAAGCCAAAGGTCCATTGGGCAAGGCAAATCATGCTGTCAAGAGGATCCACATGAAGTGCACTTACTGCCATAAGCAAGGACATCTTTCTGCAAATTATTGGACTCTGAATCCATCAATGATTTCACAAAAGCTGAAGAAATTTGAAAGAGAAAATGGTAGAAATGGAAGTGAAGATTCCATGAATGATGTGTCTCAGAATGATTCACATGATGGCGCTGATGTGCAGACAAATGTATTACCTTTGAAAGAGATTGGTAACGAATGGTTAGATTTCTTATTCGATTGAGATTGCATGTCTATTGATGCATCTACATTATATTTCATTTCAGCTTCGAAAGTATAGTGTGCTTAAATGAAAGTTGAAGGATGAAATGCATGCATGAACATGAGATGCATGAACACAAGGATGTTGATGTTATCCTTGCTTTTGAACATGTATGTGTAATTAACTTGTAGGGTTGATTGGTTTGACATGCATGTGATGCCATGTTGACTTGGGAGAAGTTAACTTGGTCTCCAAATGGAGATAATGATGAAGTGTTTCATCTTTTGAAAAAGAGTCCTAATGGTCTTTTTCTACATGCTTGGCTTGAAGGGTCATTTGTTTAAAGGCATGTTTTGTGGGCTTGTTACCCAGTCCACCATTTGTATGTATATGTAAGACATGGAGGTGTTCACAAGATGTGAAATCTATTTCTTTGTTGAAGCAGGAAGTTAGTCCATCCAGTTGTTGTTTGTATTTCTATTGTTGTTAACAATTATTGTTGACAGCTTTTCAAATAGGTACAAGTGAAAGTTTTGTGAAGCAGATGAACTTCACATTTCTTTGAGCCACCTTAGATCAATGATCAAGGCAGGGAAATTCAAACTACATTTTGTGACCATTTTAATAGAAGTTCTGTAGGAAGGCAAGGAGGAAGACAATTCTTCCCAAGAAGACCAGCCCATCCAAGAAGGGAAGTGGTTAGAAACTTTGGTTCATAGGCACTATGTAAAGGCAAGTGTAGGAAGGCTGAAAAGAAGAGGGTGAGTCACTCTCATTTACTGTTTAGATCAGTATATCAGTATTTTGGAGACCAAAATTTCTCTTAGTGGGAAGGTGTGATCCAAAAATGGATCCTGGATAAACCTCTAAGTCTAAAAGACTTCATATAAGAGATAAAAGGTGCCAAATGGCACAAATCCTTTGTAAATTAGAGGAAAATGAAAATCGTAGGCTGCTCTTGGAAATAATCTCATTGCAGACATCTCCTCATTCTGAATCCAATGCAACTTGACTGGGTGAAAATGGAATTCAGATGAAGAATTTATCATAAAAATAAGTTCCCCTTTGTTCCTTGGGAAAGAGGAAAAATCTGAATAAATAAGGCCTATCGGAGGCTTAAGTCAACAATAAACAAGAGCCATCTGATCTAGCCAATCAACGGTCCAGATCCGATCAACAATCGCAATCGGCGGTGGCTATTGGAGGCAATTGGAGGCATAACATGCGATGGGATCGACCGAGCGATATGCTGATCGCCAATATCGGCGGATCGCAATCGATGATGCCACGAGGCAAAGATAGGACCCCGCAATGTACAATGTGCTGATCGTCGATATCGGCGGATTGTAATCAGTGTTGGAATTGGTCATGCCATATGGCTTACCGCAGGTCCCCTTGATACATGACTTGCGATATATATATATATATATATATATATATATATATATATATATATATATATATATATATATATATATATATATATATATATATATATATATTATATATATATATATAGATATATATATATATATATGTCTATATATATATATATATACATGAACACGACGGGATGATAAACGATATTTGAGATATTTTGAAGTCCAGAAAACGCCAATTCCCTTTGTATTTGCGTATTTTGTTTATCAAATGAAATACAAAGGATAAAGCACTGATGTGATAAATTGGACCTGAAAGGGATCCTTAAGGCTATTAAATGTCATTTCAAATCTGCCCAAGGCCATATTTGCGCGATTTGAGTATTTTAATTTATTTCTAAAATACAAAGGGACCGACCATTTGCGACTTGCCGTAGCGACTCCTAGGTGGACCCGATAGAAATATAAGGTGGGATTAGGGACTTCTAAAGTCTGATAAATAGAGATTTGGTAGGTTTTTCTCGTGTTTTACAGTGTTCTCTATGTAAACAGGGAATGACTATTTCTAAGGAATTTCAAGCGCCGATGCACCCTTCCATTACAGCACAGGTGGCCGCCATCCCTGAGGGTGTTTAACAATGATTGCTAATGCTCAGAGAAGGAATTTGAGTGGACAAAGGCTAGAGGACAGAGAGCCCGAAGGGGAAAATGAATAGGCAGCACTTATTTGGCTTAAAAGCCACATAACGACAAAGAAGAGGTTGGTTGTTGTTGTTGATTGTTTGTTGCTGAAAGCAAAGCTAATGTAGGAGGCAATGCAGAAGCAAAAAGAGCAACCAAGGGAGTGACTTGGAAGTCAAGTGAAAATCCAATAGGCCTGTAAACTAAGAGAGGGTAGAAAGAAGCTAGAGCCAGAGCCAAAGCCGAAGAGCCAGAGTTAGAGCCAAAGAGCTAGAACTAAGAGCCAGGAGCTAGAGCCAAGAGCCAGAGCCAAGAGCCAGAGCTTCAAGAGCCAAGGGATAAAATGGTGTCTAAACTGATTCTTTTTGTGTAGAATAGCAGGAGTTGAGCCGAGAGCTTGTAAAAAGGACTTATACCATAATGCCAGAGAGCCCAGTTGAGTTGACTAGAGCTCACGGAGACGTAGCCCAAGAGTTGTGGGTGAACTCCTAATTAAATTGTTGTTTCTGTGTGTGTTTTACTATTGCATTGTCTCTGCTATTTTATTTACTGTTATATGCATTTATATATCAGTTTCAGCACATTAATTTACAACACATGAATAGTTAAAAATCAATACAGGCATACACCATTGTTTTCAAGCATTTTTATTTCCGCATTGGTTAATCAATAAGACTTGGGAATATTTCAAGCTTTGGAAGTGGGAGAGGTTCTTATAACTTAGACAAGAAGCCTAAGTGCCCCATTTTTAGATCATCTAGTTTGTAGGCGACTCAGCAAGGTACGCTCAGATAGTGCAGGGCCAACAACAGAGCAGGTCATCGTGCAGATGAAGCAGGCATCAACACAGTGCACTACCAAAGTTATAGTAGTCCAAGTGGAGTTGGGAGGTCTTCGTGACAAGATCTACGCACCAGCCAAGTGACTCTAATACAAGTCACCCTGTTTGTGTTGGGGGGCTATTGGGAACAGGTCCACTGGGATCAATTTTGGGGTTAAAAGCCCAAGTTTCAGGGCAAAAAGCCTGAATTTTGTATAAAGGAATGTAAATTCTCCACATTTTGTGGTCGCGGAGAACAAAGATATGAAGAGTAAAAAAGGGTTTCCATCTTTAGTTTAGATAGGTTGTGTCAGTTTGATGAGATCTACCCTTAGTCCGCGGACCATGGGATTGTATAAAAAGAACTGTTAGAAGAGTTTTTAGGGGGGAGAAGTCATAATTGGAGCAATTGATGAGTCTGTGAAGAGCTAAGAGTGAGAGTCTTAGCATAGGAAAGAGGCTTTGTAGCCGAGTGCATAGAGGCGTAGGGTAGAAGTCTACCGCTGAGTGTGTGAACCCTTGCAGATATGTGCACAGGGCAATTAGAGTCTGTACTGGAAATATGAATGAGCAATAAAGAGAAGTATTCTAAAATTACTATAAATTTTACTTCTGTCAATTGCATGCGATTATGTTATGTTAAGCACTGGGTTTATGTTTTATTGCTAATTTGATGCGCGAATATATATGTTTTCCTCTATTATATGAATGCAAGTAGAGATATATGTTTACGCAAAGACAATCTTAATTACATGATAGAATTGGCGAACACTTAAGGTAATTCAGGAAACTATACAGAAAGGTAGTTACAGAGGCGTGTAAGTGCCTGAATCGCTTGTTAGGGTTACACGAAGGATGATCACAGATCTTTGCGGAAGTTCTGAAAGAATAATAAAGAAGTACTTCGATAAGCCCTAAAGGCTTATTGATCTGTGTGAAGGCAGAGTTAAAGTGTAAAACCAACATCACAACCATCTCAGAGTGGGGAAAATTGTTTCTTACATCCCCCCATACTGCTTCGGGTGAGACTTCATTCTGTGCTTCACAGGCTGATGCCGAAAGGGCTAGCAATGTAGGGATTTGCTTGCTTGACTAACGCTGAACCTGGGTTAGGGTCCATCAAGCCAATAGTCTACATAAGAAATTTGCCTACGTCACAATCCCCATCATCAATATCACTCTCTAAGCAATACATTAAGATAAAAAAATTAACATATCAAATCTAGTCTCCATTTGAGTGATGGGTACATTTTTACTAGGGTCATGATAGAGGATTTCAATAGTCAATACCACCAACATCAAGGTAGATAAAGGGCTTAGTCCTCTTAATGAAATGCTAGTTCCATGCCCTCATACATCAAAAACTCTAATGGAAATGTTACAATCCCCTAATCCAAAAATCCTAAAAATTGTTAAGTCTCTTAGATTTTGAGTGGGATTTAAAATTATACTTTCTCCGTATGAAATCCAATAGGTCCTAACTACTTTTAAACATCTCGAGTCAATTAATGGGAATGTTAAAACTTTAAGTAGAAGGATTTCATCCTTTTACATTAAAATTTGAAATTACCATTAATTACATAGCATTAGTAGGGCTAAGACAAATCCACTACCGAACACTTGGAATCCCTTCTAACATTTCTTAATTTCCCTTAGTTTTACTCCAAAACCTTTGAGCTCCAAACCTATGAACAAATTGCATGAGAATGAGGTAATAAGTTGCTTTTAAGTTTTTTTTTTTCACTAGACATGTGTCCAAATTTAAGGACATCAATAGGGTTAACATATGATACCAATAAAACTTGTATGCTATGAATAGGACATGAGTCAAACTCGTGTCAAAAATGTGTCATGTCTGACATGTGAAATACATGACATGATGGGGGGAGGATGTGTCGTTTTACTTAGATTGAAAGTCATCATTTTTACATAGGTTTCATTAGTGGCTTCCACAAATTCATTCAGAAAGTGTTGTAACCATTTGCTGGTTAATTTATTTTCTTAATAATTCCAACATAAATTACTAACCAAGAGTTTGTATACTTCTAGATGCTACACTGTATGTGTAGAGTTCAAGGCATCAATAGGCTTCCTAATCTATGCTATAGGATGTTGGAAACCTTTGAACACTACTAAGAGGGTGGGTGAATCAGTAACGTTATCTATATATCATTTTTGCCAATTATTAATTCAATCTTTGAATCACACATATATGAAGCAACAACACATTAGATTATCCATGCATATAAACATATAAACAGCTAAAACAACATAAACATGAGAGAAATAGTAATCAACACATCAAGTCACATCACATCAATCACACATGATACACAACATTTCTGGTGGAAACCCTTCAAGGATAAAAACCACCCTTGTTATTGCTGTTGTGCTCTGAATCTCTATTAGTCAAGAAATTGGTAGTTTATGTAGCTTTCTAACTCCCATAAGGATGGATAATCGAACCCATATAAAAAATGCCAACACCCATTGGCTAAGAGACTTGACACTACTGATCAATTCAGAAGTATCTATTCTCTATGGATATATGGACTACCATCTGCTAAAGGCTACCATGATCAACGATCCTCACCCAACTCTGATTGGACTATCCAACTACTAACTGATGAAGATTTTGTTCCTTTTACTGAAGCTTCGATATCACTGCTTCAACTCCATGAAGTCAGTGCTCCTCACCACTATGCAAACCTCATTTCATGTATTTTCAAACCAGACCCAAGAAACTATGCTCAACAATAAATCAAGTCTGTGTACATGCTCTCAACAACAAGTTGTTATCATCAAATATAATATAAACAAGTAAAATTGTTGCCTCATCAAATATGAATATAATAATATCCTCACAACAAAATAATGTTGCATAATACAATCAATAACAAGAGACACTATGGATATGTGCCAAGTGCATCAACAACTGTTGCATAAAATAGGTGTGAGAATCATCAACATAAACACTAGCCAACAACATACGAAAAGTCTCCAAATGATCATTACTCCAACAACTTTAAATCTGATCCATTCTGCAACATGCTTCATATGTACACGTTATTCAGTCATTAACACTCATACTGAAGCATCCAATCTCTCCAATAGGTTTGAAGCAAAAACACTCTATGCAACCTTCTCTTCCTTACTCATACTTACCATCAACTCAGAATCAACCATAACGTAGATCCAAGATCAAGTATATAAAACCTATAGGGTGAAATTAAGCTTGGGGATAGGATCAAATGTGCAACAAATGGAATAAATCAATCCACTAAGGCCACTACTTATGCAATAAATGTATTCACATCATGAGAGGACCTTTTCAAACCATTTCCGACCTTTTTCTCTTTTTCTGGAAGTTTCTAGGAATTTCCAAGTTAATTTCCTTCCGGACAATGCGATAAATAACAAGAAAATATTGTCAAATCCCTGAGTCGCATGTATGACACTATGTCCATGTGACTAGGGCCTATAACCTCTCCCATAGGTTTCTATGCCAATGACTAGAACTTTCCAGCTACTCCCATAGGCATGGCTCCATGCGAATGTGGCTAAACATGAGGGAAAACATCATCCTTCAACTCATAACCTCTTCTACTTATTGGATCACCTTATCCAACATCTATACTAGCATCCAAACCTCTGACATGACCTCTGACACATCTGCAAGTAGATCAAACATTCCTCCCAAGTTTCACTACCAATTTGACCTACAAGGAGAACAACCAAGGTTGGCAAGTGTGTCAACAAGTCTTACATTCTACATCAAACCTATAAACAAGATGCAACACCTCTAATAGACCTAGAAACACCTCTGTAGCACCATTATCAAGCCATCACATCACTACAACAAGTCATATCCATAATAATAGACCTAGTTGACAACTCAAATAGTGTGCCATGAACCATATCTATCACACATAGATTTGTATGATCAACATGTACCAGCATCCTCTACCTATAGCAACACCACCCAACTATCTTGCAACATCAAAAAATCATCATGACAAGCCTATCAATTCACATGCCAACTCCTCTAAGACCATCATGCTACCATCAAGCTCCATTAATGCCATCATTTGATGAACGTCAATGCCAATAGAAGTCGCATAAACCAATATGAGTAGCATCGTGCTCTTGACATCAATGCCAGCACAATCAACCCAATGTCAACACAACTAGCAACATCACGACCATGTTGACATCAATGCCAATACTACAATGCCAACATAGGATGTAAACATAAATAAATTCATATGAAATGTAAATCTAGAAGATGTGTGCTAACTAGGGTGTCAACAAAGAGCCCCTTCACCACATACTGCAATATTTCATGGTGACCTAACAGAGTGTTATTGGGGAAAACTAATTTATTAATAGAAAAACAACTAATAACCTGAACATTAATTATCAACCCAAGGAGCGTCTTTTTCTTTCAAGGAAATCGGAAAATAATATGCTAGCAAATACGAATAGCTAACACTGGTTCTACATGATTGTGTTTTACACTACCAAGCTCATTCAACAAGAAATAAAATATAAGACTTAAAATAACAATACTAATTTAAAAAGAAGAAAGTAAATGACAAGAAAAGAATTACGTTAATCGCATGGTTTGAATCAATACTAAATTAAACCACACCTTTCTAAATTTGAAATTTAACCTATTGCACCCAACATAATTCAAATCCTAATCTAGAGAAACAAATTATATGAAATCTAGAAATTGCAAGAAATAACAAATTAGGAAAATGCAGGAACCAACAAATTACTTGAATAAAAGGAAATTTACTTTAAGTAACAACAATTGAAATTTAAAGAAACAAACACACAACTAAACTAATTTAGATGTTTGAGGCAACACCTCGTCCAAGGTTGTGGGCCCAACTGCCCAAGAATCAGTTCTACCTTGAAAAATAATTCAAATCAATTTACAAGTAAGAGATGTAGAACTCAATGGATATCTTCTTTCATTAAAATATCTCATAGAAATAATTACACCAGAATTAATTACTAATATTTTCCTCTAATTCCATAATTGTTCATCCTCCTCTCTTTGATCTTTTTTTTCATTTAAATACATAGAGAGAAAAGAGAAATTACAAACTAATTTCCATTACAATTTCAGATTGTCGAAAACAAATTGATCAACAAGATCATATCTGAAATATCTCTTCATCATGATTCAACTATAACAAGTTGAATTTGGTATTGCAATTGGAAGAATGTGGAAAATGGCCACAACAACAAATATGAGAAAATCACCTTTAGAGAAACTAGTGTTTCTCTCAATCCATACCAAATTTTGGAAAACGTCTCATAGGAAAACTAATTTGGCCACTTTTGCACTAAAACCCCTATCTCAGGTTTTCAATATTCATCTTCATTTATCCAAAATGTCAATGCAAAACGGTTGCTTTTTATCCCAACAAATTTGTGAGTTGGAATATTTGTTTATGAGTTGGAGATCAAATTTGCAATATGGAAGAGATCTTGGAGGCTAAAATGGTGAGTGATGTTATAGCAAATTAATAAACCATCATTGGAAAAATCATGCATAATAATCATCATTTTATTAAAAATAAATTAGAATAAGTATTACTTATCCACAAGAGCATAAACAATTATCAAATGGAATTATATGATAAATTATGATAAATAATGTGATAAAAGAACAGTGGAATTGGATGAAATGGATGTTAAGAGGTGATAATAATAATGATAAATTAGTGACTCGACATCTCCCCCATACTGAACATGTTGCATGTCCTCATGCAACCCAAAGCCTCTGTATTAACCAAGTTGTAATACAATAATCAAAATGCTTACTCCAGCTCATGATATTGATGGAACAAAGGGATTCTCCTCCAAATGATTCCTTAAAACAATAGTTGTCCAATTATAGCAATCTTGGTGAAGCTGTAACAATTTTTACATAGACTTTACACCATATGTATATGAAGTTGCAACAAAATATGATACAAATAACAAAAAAATTCATTAACCATTTTCTCAAAAACTACAAATTAGATCTTGCTAAAATTTTGTAGGAAGCTTTCTACTGTATTAATGATTCTCCATTCTAAAAATCAGAGCAATTCAATGAATATATTTCAATATATCAACAAAATGGCTCTAGGTCACAATACATGATTTTTGCAATTTTACAAATTGGTTTAGCTTGAAATATTCTGAGTTTGTTCATTTTAATGATACCACTTTGGTATCCAAAAATCACAAGAATCTAGTTCATAGTCTTAAAGATATACACAAATCAATTTCTGCACTGTATAAAAATGAAATTTTATGCCTTAGATGAGGAAGAAAGGAGAAAACATCCATCATGCATAACAACTCCTCCCCCAAACTGGAAAATTAGCATGCCCTCATGCTACACTAGAAAACAAATTGAGGTGGTTTCTACAATCGTTGTTGAAATATATGTTTGGTGTATAAAAAAATGGAATAACGGAGGTTTTGAGAATGAATAAGGAGATTGATGGATGATAAATAATATTAATGGCATGGTCATGATAAATAGATTAATGAAAGTAGCACTCCCCCAAACTGAAAGATTTTGTGTAAAGAAGGAGAAATAATGGTTGAAAAATATAAGTCAATAATGGTCAGTGGGTTTTCATAACATTCTCCTTAACTTTTAATAAATCAAAAATGTATTCTATTTTACCTCAAGTTTTACCTCCATAAAAATGTGGAATGGCATGTATGGACTGACATTTGTTGAAGCTAATGTAGGCTAAGCTAATGCTGAAAGTGATGCAAAAGGTGGAAGCCATGCAAGCTGAAATAAAGTAATCATAAAGTGTAGTAAGGTTTCCTTCCCCTAGACGTATTAGTTGCCTTGTCATCAAAATTTTTGTAACACATCTCATGAGTAGCCTCAATGAGTAATTCATTACCTCAATTACCTCATTATATAAAAAGTGACATAATCATGTTATGAATGCCATGGGATAATAATGGATAGAAAGGGAATATAAAAGAGGGTAAAAATGATGAAAAAAATATGCATTTCCTATACCCATCAGCTTTGGTTTCTATGGGCACAAAAATGGTGAGAATTTGTTATCTCAATCTTTTCTTTTCAATATATGACCAATTATTTTGCATTCACAATTAGAATTAGACCTCTTTATTCTACCCCAGAATAATAGTAGTGTTGTTAAGCTAGAAATAAATGGTGTTTGATTAGGGAAAACAACTACCTTTGGTTAAAGATATGAAACATGTAGAATAAATGAATGATAGATTAGATGATACAAAATGTCAAATCTTAAGAATCCTAAACGTTTTGTCCCTGACATGTAAAGTGAATATTTAGAACTCATTAATAGATATAAACCATAACCATCATCATCTAAGAACTAACTAAATAGTACCCCATGAACCATGAGTTCTAGCAAACCTTATATATGCAATAGTGGGCTTTATCGGCAATAGGTTTGAGAAAACAAGGTAACCAAGTATATCATAGTATTGAATTAAATTCTATACCATAGACATGGCCACTGCTTCCCGCAGGCATCCATAACCTCGATAGGGATGCCTTTTCAACCCATTGATATGCTAGTGTCCCATCTATTAGAAATAAATACATAGTGACAATAACATTTCAATTTACTTAGATGTCTAATTAAGATCATTGTTCTAGCTTGGTAACCAGTTAAGAACAGTGCCATTCACATGAGCTAACAAGATTGAACAAGTCATCTTGTGATGAGACCTCTCGTCCTTCATTTTTAAAACCGAAGGCCATTGCCCTGGATTGGTGACCAGTAGTGGTAATGTCATTTTATTAGGACCTATGATCATGGTAGGTCAGCTTGTGATGAGACCTCCTATCCACCAGTTGACTATTTTTGTTTAAAATTCAACTATAGTTATTTTTAATCAATAAAAGATTACTTAATAGATGGGGTGATAGGTTAGCCCCTTAAGAGCTAAGGATGGCATAAAAAGTTTTGCAGTAACTATTTTCAACTTGGACAGTTTTTCTTCTAAAAAATTAATAATCTTAAAAATATTGTTGATAATTATATATATATATATATATATATATATATATATATATATATATATATATATATATAGATATATATATATATATATATATATATATATATATATATATATATATATTTTGTTAATATTGGGGTCGAGGAATAGTTCATTAGATAGTGAAAAAAATATTTAAGTACAATTTTGTGGTCATCATCATAAATTTTACAAGATCACGGACTTGAAAAATTAGGAAAGTTGAAAGTTGGCATGATGAAATGATCTTTGCATAATTATCCCTTAAAAACAAGATTATGTTTATAGATATATAGAGATAAATTGACTAACCAATCATTATGTCAAAGAGGACCTAGAACATTAAAAGTATTTCCCATTCACCAAGGAGAAAAAATCAGAAAGACCTACAAGTGTTGAATCAAACATGAAAATCGTCTAATAACAATAGTAGTGACTGAGGTAACAATGATCATGACTTAGGTAATAACAATTGTAATAGAGGTAACAACAACTCTAATTGAAGAAATAATAGTTGTGACCTAGGAAATGATAGTTATAATTGAGGGAACAATAGTTGTGACTTAGGGAACAACAACTGTGAGTCAAGAAACAACAATTGTGACCCAAGGGAACAACAACTGAGACTTGAGGCAAAAACAACTGTGACCGAAGGGAACAAAAACCTTGACATAAGGGAACAATAATTGCGACCTGAGGGAACAATAACTGTGACCTAAGGGAACGACAACCATGACCTATGGGAACAACAACTATGACCTAAGGGAATAACAATCGTGACCTAAGGGAACAACAACTGTGACCTAAGGAAATAACAAATGTGTCTTAGGGAACAAAAATTGTGACTTAAGGGAACAACAACTATGACCTAGATAAACAACAACTATGACCTAAAGAAACAACAACTAAGACTTAAGTAAGAGAATTTGTGACTTAAGGGAACAAAGACCCTGGCTAAAGTAGAAACAATTATGTTTCGAGAATTATTTATTCAATAGTACCATTGTTATGTGTTACAACCTCAAAACTACCCATACCATTTTAATATTATAGGCATAGAGTATCAACTATGACTGTGGCAATCCCTCCCAAAAACTAACTCAATGGGCGATCCTAGCAAGATGACGTGGAGAGGGATTGGTCATCCAACAGTGATAGTCACTTTACAAAATAATGAGGAATTAAGAGTGAATCATTCATGACAAGACTTACCATAAGAGCTATTGATATGAGATATGTGAAAACCATATACTTGATAAGACTGGGCAATAAAATGATAAATGTGGAGCATCAACATGATATTTAAGAACTTCGTTCTTTTATTTTGATGAAGTAACAAAATATGTGACTTTGAAGTAAATAACAATTGAAACATAAAAAATAAGAGAAATCAGAAAATAAACAACACTTTATTGAAAAATAATAAATAAATAGACAACTTAAGTTACAATAGCTATGATTTTGGTTTCGTCAATGTTGTTTCCTAAGGGACCATCAATCTGTTTCTAGGAAGAATAATCTGTCAATTGTGAATGAATGGAAAAAAAAATGGTATTTTAGAAAAATGCTTTGGTAGAAATGACTTGGATCTTCAAATGGAAATCAATTCTCCATTTCTCTTGTTATGAATCCTTTAGGTAATGAAAAAGTCTTCATGTTGTTTTTTCCATGTTGGTGAGGAATAGTGGGAACAATTTTGTAACAAGCTCTTATGATCAAATTTTTGTTAGATCATGGCACCAAGAAAGACTAAAAATCATATCATATTATATTTCTTAATATATTCTTGGATTAAAATCTCTTATTTGATTATCATTGCCTTCAATAATCACTCGTTCATAAATTGACCTCCTTTATTTTCCCGAGACCTACAAAAATGAGCGTATACATAGAATAAAACATGAAATCATGGAAGAAGAGAGGTGAACGGGGTCTCCTAATACAAGAAATATGAAAGAAATAACAAGTAGTTACTTTGTAAAACAAATGCATGGAAAAAAATAACACAGTAAAATTAATTTATTACCTGTGAGAGAGCGGTGGCCAACCAGACTAACGAGCATTGTTCTAATCATAAATTCTCCGTTTTTCATTTGATTTGAGTGATTACAAATCCAAATGAAATTGAATTCAGAGGGATATCTCCAATGGAAATAGGTTTTAAAAATTATGTGTTATGATATGTCAAAGATGCTCAGAACGACTTGCATAAGAGAGTTGTTTTCTATTTCCCAACTTATACCAACAGTCCCTATTTTAAGAATAAATTTTTCATTTAATGATGAATTGAGCTGATTCAAATTGGAAATGAAATTAGATTCATGTATATATCTCCAATAGAAATAGTTTTTGATTAAAATAAGAATTGATCGGACAAATGTGCCAATGAACGACCAAAAAGACAAAGTTTTAAGAATGCTGATTTACGATAGGCAGTTAGTGTTTTGGTCATAAATTTATCATACGATATCAAAATTGAGTGATTAAATTTGTCCTGTAAACTAGTTCATAGGATGCAATACCATAAAAAAAAATTCAAAATCTGTTCATTTAAACCTTCGAAAACTGATAGTCTCAACTATGTCCCTGAGCTACCTACTAGACACCCTGTTAATGTTTTGGTCATAATGTTTTCATTTCAAATGGAAATTGAGTTATTCAAATTGGGTTTCAAAGTATATATTAAGTGATGCTTATGATAGAAACATGTTTTTAAAATATGCTCATTTGGTCCCTCAAAACATGACTATCCCGACTAATTTTTTAGAAATTTTATCAAGGCTACATGCCATAAAATATGATAAACAAGAAATTTTTTTGAAATTGATGATCGAAATGGATATGAGTCTTTTTAGAAATGTTATTTTCAATATAATACATCTAAATACATAAATAAATTCAAATATTGATCATTGATGTTAATTTTCACAGTGTGTTGCAATAAAAACAACTATTTTTACATATAAAGAAATTTATTTATTTATCTCCTTCTTTATTCTATTTTATACACTAACCTACTCTACTTTGAAAAATATGCTCACATCTAAGAATACTTCCAGTGGATCCATTTTCGAAATAAGGCCTCAAGTATTTATATACCTGAATTTGAAAAATGCATGTTAATAAATAAAAGGGTATGAGAGGCCAACTTCCCTTGAAAGGATAGTAATAAAAATTGCCAAAATATGGAGTGATACTGGAAACAAATGATGAAGTGAAAGAAATATTCAATATAGCCTTTATTCTCTTGATTTCCCATAGTTTTCATTTCATGAAGTTCTTGAGTTTCTAATGTCTTATTGATCTCGACAGCTTGTTGGTGTAGACTAGAAGAAACCTGATTTTCTTCCATAACTTCTTGAATTTTTTTATTTGAAATATTCCCAATCTTAATATATTTTTTTTGCAGTGGTGCAAGTGAGATAGAATGGGTGGTAAGGGTGGGTAAATTTTGTAGTTCAACACTATAAGCATGTTGTACTAGTTTATTATTGCGAGAGTGTGGAATGTGTTTAGTAAGAAATTGTGTAGGGCATAGAGGATTTTGATGATATTGTTGATTAGGTTGTGTCCATGATTTGGATAGAAAAATAAAATGTTGTTGAAAAGCTGGTAAAGGATATGGAAGATGTATTTCTGCTACAAGATGAGGGAGAGTAGTCATGTAATCATAAGATGAGGCATGCCAAGCTTGTGGACAAGATTGGTAGGGGTTATATTGAGAATGGCATGGATTCCCTAATGCAAAAGTATTCCATAATGGATTATGCAAGTAAGAAAATGGAGAGGAAGTGTTATGAACCATACATGTAGGCCACGATTTCCATGGTTGTGAAATTGTTACAACTTCTCCATCTCTTTTATATACTACTTCCATTCTAGATAAGAAAGAGAAGCTATCTATGGGCTATCTATGGGATGTTTCTTTCGACACTGAGGGAAAAACACTTTTGCAAATTCTTCCTAATTTTTCTTAACCTGCAAAACATGCAATTGTGAATTTAGAGAGCTAGTAAAATCAATTTTAAAATGTTCAAATAAATCATGGATTTCAGCGCCTATCTCTTGTTATTGTAGCAAATTTAGAAAAGAAAGAAGAAATCTCTCTAGAGTTCTTATCAGCCTTAGATATTCATCTTCAATACCTTATGCATAAATCACAAACATCATCATATGATAGCTGAAAAACATCACCCTTTCCTATCAGATTTAAAAGTTCTAAAAATTTGTCTTTGATTCCTTTGAGTAGGAGTGTTTTCAAGGCCTCTTTTGCCAAATTCTTATGCTTTGATTTTTGAAGGTTGTATCAAAATATCTCTAAATGGTCCTCCATGCTTTCATCTTCCCCTTGTATCATACCGAAAATACCTTCATTGGATTTGCAGTAGTCTTTATACTTATCCAAGAATACTTTCTTCATGTCTTCCCACGTTTGGATGCAGTTCCCACCAAGGCTCATAAACCATCGAAGAGTTGTTCCTTTTAGAGTAAGAGGAAACACTTTCAACCTTTGAGCATTAGTACAATAATCATATCCTCTACAAATTACTTCAAACTAAAATAAGAATGTATCTGGATCTTCATGTGCCAAACCATAAAAATTTGGTAGAGCAGTTGGGGGAATGATGTGCATTTGTGTCAGTCCTCCTAGATATTTGATAGGAAAATCAAAAGTAGCAGCATGTGCCATTTATTTCCAAAATAGAAGATGTTCTTCATGTGCTACTTTGAGGCTCCTCCTTCAAATGTACCAGTCAATTAATTAGTGGAATGGGTGGTGTTTACATCACCACTTAAGTGAAATAATAAAAAAAAATATTAAAGTTCCTTCCTCTAGTGTTCCTACTTTTAATCATGCATGTTATATGACCTAAGATTTACTAATGAGCGTAGAAACACCACTGGTTCCCTAGGATGCATGCATAGGTTCTTACCTTTCGTCATCAATTTCCAGCCCTCACGAAATTAGGTATGCATATACAATCATATATTAGTGTGGTAGTTCTATTTGATTGCCTCCTCGATAACTATGCCAAAATGTTGGGGAAAATTAATTATCAACCCAAGGATCATATTTTTATTTCGAGGCAATCAAAAAAATATATGCAAGCAACTACCAATAGCTAAGATTGGTTCTACATGATTGGGTTTTACACTACCAAGCTCATGTAGTAAGAAATAAAATGTAAGACTTAAAATAACAATACTAATTTAAAAAGCAGAATTTAAATGATAGGAAAAGAATTAGTCTAATAAAATGATTAGAATCAATACTAAATTAAACCACACCTTACTGAATTGGAAATTTAAAATATTGCACCCAGTATAATTCAAGTGCTAATCTAGAGTAGCAAATTAAATGAAATCTAGAAATTGCATGAAATAACAAATCAGAAAATTGCACTAACTAACAAATTACTTGAATAAAAGGAAATTTACTTTAAGTAACAACAATTGAAATTCAAAGAAACAAAAGCACAACTATACTACTTTAGATTTTCAAGTCAACACCTTGTCCAAGGTAGTGGGCCTAACTGCCCAAGAGTTATTTATGCCTTCAAAAATAGTTCAAATTAGATTACAAGTAAGAGATGTAAAAATCATTGTATAACTTCTTTCATTAAAATATATTAGAGAAATAATTACACCAGAATGAAGTTCTTAGCTTTGCCTCAAATTCCACAATTGTTCATCCTCCTCTCTTTGATCTTTGCTTTCATTTAAATGCACATAGAGCTAAGGGAAATTACAACTAAATTGATTACAAATTGATTTCCCTTACAATTTTGGATTGTCCAAAAAAATTGATCAAGAAGATCAGATCTCAAATATCTCTCCATCATGACTCAACTTAAACAAGTCGAATCTGGTATTGCAATTGGAAGAATTTGAAAAAATGGCTACAACAAGAAATCTAAGAAAATCACCTTCAGGGAAAGTTGTGTTTCTCTCAATCTAGACTAAATTTTGGAAACTGCTCACCGGAAAACTAATTTGGCCCATTATGCACAAATCCGGTGTCTCGGATTTTCGAGATTCATCTTCATTTGTCCAAAACGTACAATGCAAAATTGTCACTTTTCATCGAGAGAATTTCTGAGTTGGAATATTTTATTATGAGTTGGAGATCAAATTTACAATCTGGAGGAGATCTTGGAGGCTAAAATGGTGAGTTATGTTATAACAAATTAATAAACCATCATTGGAAAAATCATGCATAATAATCATCAATTTATTAAAACTAAAGGAGAACAAGTAATACTTATCCATAAGAGCGTAAATAATTATGAAATGGAATTAAATGATAAATTATGATAAATAATTTGATAAAAGAACAATAGAATTGGATGCAATGGATGTTAATAAGTGATAATAATAATGAAAAATTAGTGACCCAACAAGTGTTCATGCAACCAAGGAAGAATTGCAATGCTTATCTGTCCCTTCAAAAAAAGAAAAAGAAAAAGAAAAAAAATCTCTTTTCTACCAAAACAACAATTTAAATGAAAGTAGGGGAAGGGAGAAGTGATGAGGTGAGGTGGTCACTAGGGTTGTACACAAAGCCCCTACTCCACGGCACAGGACTGTCACAATGATTGAACCAAGAGGGTTGCACCATGCATATTTCCCTTTAGTGATCAATATTTCCTCTATAAACAACACAACACTCAATATCAAAGTAAATGATGCATTCAATCAAGTTATAATCCATTGATCAAAATTAAATAAAATAAAAAAGATATAATATATTATATCAAGAAAAGGAATGGAGCAACGTGGGTGGAGTTGTTGGGCCCTCCCAATCAATGCCACACTACCTGTGAAGCTGCAAAATTAAAGTAAACTCACACCACCAATGGTATCAACACCAACAATAAAAAAAAATCATCAATCTAGCAATAATTTTAGAGTTACATGGTTGCTATCAACATTTTCCCAAATGGTTAGAATTTAAACTAGCAAGATTTCGCAGGTTCCTCTCTACAATATACTCTATTACATATCTACACATATCCTCACAACAACAACCACATTAAATAACCCCGTCAACTTGCTTTCTACCCATACATTTATACAAAACAGAGAGGGGAAAAAATTGGAGCTAATTCCCCCAACTTTAGACTATCAATCATGGACAAATTTACAAAACATTTTTTATCCATTCTTGGTAGATCTTGGTTAAAGAAAAATCAAATATATGATTACATATGATTCATTTAACATACAATCATTTGGGAATACAGTGGTTTCATTTGTTTTTCTAATTAATTGCTCTGTTTGGGACACAATTTACCAATAGTCGCAACAAGAAGGTACCCTATTTAAGAATTACGTGTATATCCAAATCCATGAATTGTTTGGAAAAACTACTCACGTTTCATTAAATTTGGTATTCTTTGAACAAAACCCATATCGTATATTTTCTAGATTCTCCCTACTTTCCTTGTAAATCACAATCGAGGTGAGGTACTCAATTCTACCCCAATAAATTGTCTAAACTATTAATCTTGAGGTAGAATCTAATGGAGTTAATATGGGAATAAATTAGGAAAAATGATTCCATTTCGTCATCACTAGGAACAAAACAAATGTTTTGGAATTTCCCCTGAGAGTTGTATATAGATGCCAACCATAGAGGTTAGTTACATGTACTACGCATAAATTACAAGAACCATGCTAGGAAAACCATCATCAATACAAGAAATCATAATTCTCTACAATTAATTAAAATTTAATGAAAATAATGACAATTAACTATTTTAATGCATGTTGGGTATACTTGTGGAGAAACATGGCAAGAATGGAAATGAGTAGGTGACAAGATGTGGTGAAATGATTGGGAAAAGATGATTCCAATGGTGAAAAGATGACAAATTTATGAGCCAACATGTTCCCCATGCATACACTTTCACATGTCCTAATGCAATCAAGGTAGAGTTATTAATAGATAGTTGTTGATTCTTCTTATCAGCTAGGTCCAAGTTCCTTGTAATCTTGTGTTTCATAACTTTTCAATTTACCAGAATTCTCAAGCATTTAGAGATCCATTATAGAACTTGTAACTTTTGAAAGCCCACAAAGGCATGTCAAGTCAAACTAAATTCTCAATGAAAACTATAGAGCGAACACTCATTTCTTCCCACTTTCAGGTGTAATAAGTCTAAATACATCTCTTGAAGAAATTATGAAAACACTTAGATTTATTTTAAACACTACACTAATGGACAACCAACCTATTGATACTCGGATCTTATCTAGTAACAATGAATCTAGAAACCATTATAAGCTCATTTAATGATTAATTTGTAGATTAACCCATGATGCTTACTCTTGGGAAGCACCAATTTCTTGTAAACAGTTGTAATCAAATGTGAGCTCTTCACCCTTCTTAATGTCCCATATTGCAAAAAAAAAAAAAAAAACATCTCTATTCACCATCCATTTTTTTGTTTGGAAGTTAGGATTACAACTATGATTAATGAAGTTCCCTAGATTTCCCTTCACACATGTATTAGTTACCTTTATTATTTAATATCATGTAATACATTTTTTTTTACCTCTAGAAGAATATTCCTTTTGGCGAGTTTCATATGCCAATTTGTATAACATCTATCCAATAGATTCAATAAAAATGTTCCCTTTGCAACATCCTCAAGTAGTTGTAACCAAAAACAAATTTTACCATATTGGAAATGCTCAACTTTGGCATATTTTTGTTTATAAATCTATTGGTTTGAACAAGGGTATCCACATGGACATGTCCCTTGCCCACATTCAATGTTAGGCATTTGGTTCAGGCAATCATCTCCCCAACCCAAACTACCATTTTTTATGGGTTTACAGTGGCAACCCATGATCTCATTAATGATTGAAGTTTTACAACTATGATGTAGATAGATGTTATACTTAATAAGTGTCCAAGATATTGGTTGAGAATCTTGTGCCTACATGCATGCAAGATTGTTTGATTCTGTGGGAAGTCTATTCCAATCCTATTCTTCACAAGAAACATATGATATATTTAATTCTCCATTGATCTCAACATTGAACTCTTTTTGTGGTATAGAGAAATTAATATATTATCTATTGGTATTATCCTTTATGTAGAATTTCCTGATTGCGGATAAAGGTGAATTCCATAGCTCTAGTGGTATGATCTAGAACAATAGAAGAAAAAAAGAATTTCCTTAGAGAATTTATAGTATGGGAAAGAATCCTACATAGAACCTATAGAAATATTTAATTTCACCCCTACTTGTAAGCCCCACTTCTAGCTCCAAGTGCTATAATTAGAACCTGCACACATGACTAAAACAAGCAAAGGATCTACAACATTCATGTAGCATAATCTAATATATCTACTCAATGAATCAACATGGAATTAAAATACATGAGTGCAAACAAAACATGACAAATATAGGAAAATAAGATGCTCTTTGTATTAAAAAATATAAGCGAGAGTTACAACAAGAAATAGAAGCATGAATTTGTAGATGTCTCCCCAAATTGACTTGTCCTTCCTGTCCACAAAGCACACCTCAATGTCAACCCTAATGCATGAATATGGTGACTCATTTAGGCTCAAAGCAACAACATAAGGGTACTATCAATCTCCAAAATCCAACATGGACTTTATGGGAGGCAATAAATTTATAGGAGGGCGATAGTTTAGGAATTCTCATCCAATTACAAAACTAGGTCTGAGACCCACTTGAGATGAGAGGATGAGCTCAAGCGATAACATATGAGGTCTCCAGGATAGGATCAGATAGGAATTTGAGCCTTATATCTAAGGTAAATAGTTAAAACTACCTTGGAAGCTTCTCAAAAGAGGAAGCTTTGGATTTTTTTTTCCCAGATTTCTAGAATCAATGCACCTATAGAAGGGAGCAACAGATGTTAACCAGCTCTGGTGAACATGAATGCAACATGCGCTGAATGTAGGTGACCAATTATATGTGGAGCGCTAGGGCTAAAAACAATGTTTTGAGCAATTTGTCCTAGAAACTCAGTATTTTTGGAGAAGTGAAGCTTAGGGATTTGTGAAGGGATGATGCCAAAATGTTCATGGATTTTGATTGATCCGGTTTGTAGGAATTTTGGGTTAATGTGACAAAATGGCCTGTAACAAATTACCCCCTAAAGTACAAAGTCAAAAACAATGGATGACAACTGAAGTGCTTTACCTTGTGACAAGTCTGGATCAAGAATAACTCATCGAGATCAACATCTGTTACAATACATTTTCATCATGATATCATTGTCGAGGGATGCATACCCATGCTTAGCATATAAGCCAATATTACATGTGTAATAATCAAGAAGTTTCACCCATCGATGACAAAGTGTGGACCCATTCTTGGAAAATCTTTTGTATGATCATAGCCATCATACTTTTGTGATCTTGTATTAATCCTGAAATTGTAGCTAGGATGGATGGAACTAGATCTTGAGTCTTCTATCTCATTCACTCGATCTCTTGACTTATTTGTCTAACCAAGTGAATAAATAAGCTTAATTCAGACATGTTAGACATTGTTGCAGGTGGAAACACCCTAGGGTCTTGGGTTGAAAACTCCAGCAGAGTGGAGGGCATACATCATAAACAAACATGCAGACAAACAATATAAATGCTTAAACTACCAAAGTAAGAAGAAGAGGTATTACCCAGAGATCCTACGTTCGAGGTTAATCCCACAGGGTCCAAACCCTCTACTCCTTCCAATGCCTTTAGTACCTATAACATATTCACGTAAATCATATACAACTAATGGAAAGCACATTCATGATATAGGTGTTATATCATATAAGCAAGTGAGCAAATGAGCATTAACATAAGATTTCATATGTAGATCGTAACATAGATTAATGCATAAACAAAATAAATATCAGGAACAAAATAACATTTAATTATTGATGTAAGCTAAATTAAATGTGGAAAACTAAACCCTGATTCTTCCTCCATCTCCAAGCGGAACAGTCCTCTGGATCCGTCCTGCCCAGGCCTCAGCAATCTTCATCCATCGGTATACACAAGGATGTCATAAAAGGGATGAAGGACATCTCAAATAAGGAAATACAAGTTTCCTATAACTTGGGAGTGTAGGAGACACAGGGATTTCTTCAGACATGATCAGGGGTGTAATCAACTATAATAACAATATCTCATCTCTCCTCCCCTTAGGCCTTCCCATGGAGGTTTATTTATACTTCTCCAAATTATTTTTTACAATTGGGAAACAGTTGGGCCACGGGCTATAGTAGGTGAGTAATAGTTAAAACCCATAAAATCTACCTGAATTGAAAGAGATTATATATATTTTATTGTTTTAACACATATACGTAGGTTGGTAAAGGTTGACCCGTGTGTAGATGCTTTTTATGCAGGGAGAAATAGCGTATGGGATTTAAAACACTATTTTTTAGAATTTGGACCAAGTCTAGAAAGGAAGGGTTTCCCTAGGCCATAACCAGAGCATCAAATCTACCGAGAGTGGTAAATGGTGTTATAACAGATGCCCCCTGATATATGAGGTCAGAAGGGGTACATGATGGCTGAAATGTATTAAGTGTATAGAAGGAATCATGTCGAGACCTGAGAGGAGTTCACCAGAATGCAGCCTGCCAAGCCAGTGAAAGAGATTAGAAAGAAAGATGCTATCTGAGGTGGGCATACCCATGATTAGAAATAATAAAGCATGTCTACATGTCAAGTACAAAAGTGGATCCAATATGCATAAAAGTATAAAACGGCTGAAAATACATAGTGGATCATCTAATCATATCCATAGAAGGACATGTCTCAATATCACATATAAAGAACTGATCAATGATGCTGAAGTAGAAATCTGATCACTGAAGTCATAAAGCTGATCCAAAAAGTACCAAATCAAATGGTGGAACAAATGGTACTACACACAACTCGGGTGCCAACATATAGGATGTCGCTGTAACGAATTGAAACATATAAAGTGGATGTTTTCACTGGCTTAAATAGGAGGGACTGTTAAGTGAACCAACAAATCCTGATGCAAACCCAAGGTCTTCCTGACTGTCGTGGTACATTTCTACACATTGGGAATAAATGATATGAATTCAACCATGTGAGAAATTGTTTGATTACCGGTCATTGATGTATACTGATAAAAAATTTGAGACTACTCACTGATAATGATGATGAGAGCCAAGGTACCCAGTACAATCTAACAAGTGAGAATAAATGAGCTAAAGTCTAACACTTGGAAGAATCTATTAATGAGGAGACAATGATGTTTTCCCACTATCGATAGTGAAGGAGTCTACCACTAATGATTGAAAACCCTAAGGTATTGCCAAATGGACTCTAGACCTTGTTCCCAGAGCAATGAGTTGAAGTCAATGGGAAAAGATCCAATGGAAGGAAGGCATTAAGACATCCTTCATCAACCCAGTGTGAGTGTAACCCATAGGCCAATAATGTGGAAGGAATCAAATGAAGAAAGATGTAGTAACCCAATCGAAGCACGTTTATGGTGTACACAAGATGTGGCTTGCACAAGACAGAACCCCTCTCAACCAACCAATAATGAAAACTGACATAGAGGCGAGGAATCCACCAATAGGGTCAAATGGAAACCAAGGTACAACATGAATCCCAATGTGTGATAATGAAAGCTCACGTCAAACACAAGGGAAACCACTCAATTGAAGATCCATGATACTGATTGATGCTGAGCATAAGGTGACATATCAATAATGAAAATAGGGCCAAGGTGTAGCTCTATATTTGCTCTAAGAGCAATTTGTCGTAGTCGATAAGAGAAAGACCTGCTAGCTAGAAGTTAGTGGAGACCTTCTAGAACCAGCACAAGAAAAGGACCAAATAACTGATGTGATAATGAACATGACTTTGACAACTAGGGATGGCTGACTGAAAAATAGGTCAAGGCACACCACAGAAAGGCCGACTCAGGTTTACTTCCCTTGAATAAGAGCAGGACTCAAATGTGACTACATGGTAGCATATGATAACTTTGTATAAGTTTTTCATACAGGAGGCATAAGCAAACTCTTCATATGATTGGAAGAGATAACCAATTGGAGGAGTACTAACTCAATAACAAGGTTAAGGCTCTCCTAAGTCAAACTAAAGCCCATCCCAGTGGAGGAAAGACTTAATTTTGAGTGCTTTTTTCAAGGGCGACACAACTGACTCTAGCTGCCATCAATTATGGAAATAATGTCCCATTCTCGCTCTTTTTGGAGTATTATTTTTTTTTTGTCTTTTTCATATTTATGAAGCCTGAAAAAGAATAAAAGAATGCCTATAGTACAGTGGAAAGAATGAGTGTACAAATATAAATGTGCTAGTTCCTGGGAGGGGAAAACTCCTATGCTCAATGCAAGGTGACGAAACTGGTCAGTGACACTCAAAGGAATGTTCCTTCCATGGGTAAGAGGGTGTCAAGTTGTAGAGGCTAAGTGATTGCAAGCTTGATTTTTCAAAATATTTGTCAAAAGGTGGCTTAAACATGAGTCCAAGTGAAGTCAGCGTAAGTCCAAAAGGTACAAATGGTTAACATGCAATGCAGCAGTACAACTCAACACAAAGGACCCTCTAGGGTATAAAGCAAGAAAAATAGTGAAGAAGTAAGAGAATGAGTCTTCAACACACAAATCATGGCAGTGCTAGAGAAGACTCCCGAGCCTACGCAATAAAGAAGCATGGGAAACATATGTTAGCGAGGATCTAACTAAGAGGCCCATATAAAGGTTGGCTCTACCATAATATCATGATTTTACAAGTCGGCAAGGGAAAATGGTTTTAGAACCAAGACATGATGGGATCGATCCTATGGAAAAAATATTGCGGTATGGAGGCTAGTGTGAAAAATGTAGCAAAAAATGATATCCCTAACCTATATTCCAGTGAAAAAATGATACCTTCCATGACGATTCTGTAGTCATGGAATCAAAGAAATCTCTCAAAAATCTCCAAAGTATCCTGTAAAAACAAATCATCCCAACACTCCAAGCCAAAAAGGTTAAAAATCCGACAAAAAAGAAAAATAAACTTTAGAAAATGTAATTTTCATATGTCAACTTATATAACGATTTTTTGACTCACAATTCTTCATTTGTGTTTTGAGTAATTGGGTGAAGGAGCTATGGAGAAAAAACCAAGCAAACTTACTCCACCAAATTCATTCATTCAAATAGCCTCCAATCTTCCAAGTAACCTTCTAACTAAGCTTTTAATAAGTATTAATGCTTTTTAAATAATTTCGTCAGAAATTTGACTGTGGGAATTTATTTTAAAATTTATCTCTTTGCATACATGCAGGTTGGACACATGTGAACCACGTATAGAAAATCCCTATACGTGGCGATGTTAATACCGAACCTACATGTGCACGAACTCAAAATTTGAAATAGGGTTATAATGGTTCAAAACATCAAATTTTTGCAAAATTTCGATTACTTGGCGTGAAAGAGAGCATAGTGCAATTTATAATGAAGTAATGGATGATCAAAATGCATTATATTTTTTACGAGGATGCGAATTGTTAAAATTTTTCAAAATGCCAAATATGAAGGAAAATACCAGGTTCCTTGAAATGTTAATCCACTACTGGAGTCTAGAAGAAAATGCTTTTGTTATTTATCAGATGCCTCTAAGGATTGAAATAGAAGATATCTATTTCATTAAAGGTCTTTCCTAGAGGGGAGAGAGGGTCCACTCAACAGGAAGAACAAGAGGTAGTCTTAGTGTGGAAGACTACTTATGCATCTATTGTCTAGAAAACACCTAGAATATTGGAACCCAGATTCCAATGAAACATGTAGAGAGTCTATCACTGAGAATCCTTCTTTTTACCATTTCTAAGGTAAATGGTTCTTCTTCTCTACATTGGTCATCTCATGTTTCAATGAGTCTTGCAGTGGATTGTCTCACTACATTCTTCAATTGGTGCACATTCCTATTAACCAATATGAAAAAACAACTTACTTCTATCCAGAAGGGTTAGACAAAGAAATTTGGATACAGAACCATCTTGTGTTCCTTCTTCTTTGAGAGAGTACCTGGGCTTCGTACCAAGGTATTATCCACCATCAGCAGCCCAAGAGATCCACGAATGGGTAGGTGGGCTAACTTAATGAAAAGACTAGGGGGTGGTGAGGTCCCTAAAAATAAATTTGATGATGAGTTTTTCCTTTGGTGGAAAAAATGGGTCATTGCAGTTGAAGATTACCCTTATGCCGGAATGGACTTCAGAGGAGATCCAGATCTAGTGTTGCCATCAAATGCAACATGGGGCACCATAGGTACTATTAGTGTCAGTATATGCATACTTCCATTAGGGATCAAATCTACTCTTTGCATTTTTATTTTAGGTGTCTCATACTGAATTTTTAATCATTCCATTAGGTCATGTTAAAATGGGCCACTGATGGTTGTCCATTGACCTGCTGCGTCAATTGATGTTCAATTGTTGTTCAATTGACCTCCTGCTTCATTTGTTGTTCAATTGACCTCTTATGTCATTTGCTGTTCAATTGACCTCCTTGTACATAAAGGGTAGCAAAGGTATGAGGATGACCAATAAACAAAGAGTAATTGTCAATAAGTCATAATGATTGTACAAAGATCTTTTAATGTCACTAATGTAATTTTCATCTCAAAAACATGCTTTGAGATGAAAACAGAGTATTTTAGTTTTCCTATATTTTTTTGATGTAATTTAAGTCATTATATGTAATAAATATTCCCAATGCTTCCCAAGCATGTCTCCTTGCTGCAAGAAATGAAACCATTGAAGAAATCAATTCAATCAAAGCATCATCCAACTGTCAAGAGTAAAAAAGGGTTAGAAAGTCAAAAAGGCATTAAAGTGAGAATTTGAAAAATGACAAAGAACTTTAGAAAGTGGGTATGCAAACTCATAAATTAAAGTCAATTCAAGTATAAAGCCTCTCAAGACACTCACGAAAGCCTCATTTGCACTCTAGCACTCTCACAACTCCTTAGCAAAAGAAAATTAGCGATTTTAAGGTGAAGTTGGGCAAAACAGAGCGAGAGGACACGTTCAGCAGGGTCACTGTGCATTTAGCTTGGTCGCTGTGCTCCTGTAAAGGTCACTACATTTTTGCAAGAGATCCTAGTGTTATTTACAATGGTGTTGCACTCCTGTAGAGGTCACTGCATGTTTGACCAGGTTGTTGCACATTCACCTAGAAGGAGCTAAAACGTGCTAGAAACCTTCCATCGCCACCAAGTTTCCAAGTTGGTCATCGTATACTTCAAAAAATCTGGTTGGTGGAAAATTTACTCACTCCTTCAGTCCATTATTCACCTACATAGTGTTTACATTCTATGTTGTTATTCCTGAGATCAAACCCTAGTCATACATTCCCACCATCTCAAAACATATTTCCTAGCTTTCATGACTATTCCCCCTTCACTTAACAAATATCCTCTATGACCTCCCTCATTCCACACATCCCCATCTCCTCCTCATCATCTCTCCTCACATCATTCCACTTTTCCCATACCCATAGTCCATTCTACCATTTCCCTAGGGTTTTGATAGCAACAAATCATGGCAGAATAAGAACACCAAAGTTAGAGTGAGGAAGAAACACAAAAGAGGAGGAAAAATTATCCGATATGAGCCAATAAACACTAGAGAACTCATGGCATCTCCCATCACTGTCACAAGATTAAAACATATGGGTTGTTTTGTGTTTTGTGAGAAGGTAGAAAGGACACAACATCATTCTAAATTGACCAGACAGCTCATCATCAACCTCCATGACAACCAAGCAACCCTTGCCAATGTCACCTTTACCATATCTTTTTCTATCATATAAGCTGCTATTGGGATCCCGGATGTTGGGGAAAATGGTTTAAATAGGTAGATTTGGATTACTACTACTATGAGCCATATCTTAAGGAGGAATTTTCCTTTCTCTTACCTCCTAGACAGATATGTTCCTATCATGAAAATCATCATGAAGTACTTCACATGTGAGGGAAGATTTTCTAGGCTCTATTCCTATCATATTTGGTTACTCATGCATTTCACAAGAGTCAGAATGCTCAATCTACCCTACTATCTTTACCAGGATATTGATAAGATGTCATACATTGCCTGAAGGAAAGATCATGATCATAAAATGCATACAATATTTCACCATTCTCTCATCAAGAAGATAGTCCTACACTGACTTGATCAGCTTAACATTGCATGGGACACTTTCATATCCAATGAGATTTTTATAGTCCCACCTAGTTAGCATGGACAAGAAGCCCCTTCATCCTCTCATCCACACATCTCCATTCCTCCACCTCAGCCTATACATCATTCCTCTTCATCGCATGAGTCAGCCACACCATCGCCTCCATCATCACCTTTTCATCAGCCTATTCATTCACCTGGCAGAGATAAAGGAATTGAGCAGGAGCATATTGAGCATGGTGAGAGAAGCAAGCCCAAAAGGGCTGGTTTAGGTACCTTGGCACATACCTATCAGAGAGGGCATAGGCAAGTGTTTGCCCCACTGATTGTGGGAGGGGCCTTGCCTTCTTCATCGATGAAGTAGGTACAGAAGGGTAAGGAAAAAATTGTAGAGGCAAAGGTCCAGCAGCAGGAGGAAGACCTCCATGAGATAGAGCATGATTTTCAATTAGTTGAATCCGATGAACATGATGACAGTAAAAGCACAACTATTTTCATCAAGGAGAAGAATGCACTCATACAAGAGCTTGAGGTCAACTTGCAAAGGGCCAAATGGATCATTTCCTACTATGAGTAGGAAAATAGGTAGTTTGAGGTAAAAAATGAGCTCATGGAGATTCAACTCAGAAAGGAAAAGAGAGAGGTTGGAAAGGCAAAGGCCTTACTTAATGAGGAATATGGAAAGTATGGTGATCCACTTGATGAATAGGTGCCAAGAAGAAGGCCAAGAAATAGAGGCCTAAAAAGAGCCTTGGAGAAGGAAAGGAAAAGGGAGGAAGAAATGGCCAATCAGCTCACCTTGAATGAGAAATTTGCCAAGATGGTAAATGAAAACCGAGAGTATTGGCTTGAGAAGGTAATTGACCATTTGGAGAACCTCCTAGCAAAGGCCAAGAAGGACAATGATATTCAAATAAGGATGGTGAAGCACTATGCTATGAGAGACAAAAATGCAAGAGCCAAGCTCAAAAGAGCTCATGCAAAGATTGAGGCTTTGACCAAGCAAGAGGAGAAAAAGAGGTTGGATATCCTTGTTGAGGCATCACTCCATGCCTCAAACATATAGCCATCTGTTAACCCACCAATTTTTGCCATTTTTGAACAATTTTAGCAAGATATGTTTTGCTGTGTAATAAATTTTGGCATAGTCAGCATGGTCAAACGCACAACACCTAGGACGTTGCACTTTTGTTTGGGACATCCAATGAGAAAATGGTCAAAATTTTTTATTTAAAATGTTGAAGACATGCACCCTATACATTTTATAATAATTTGGGACAAAATTGGTCAGCCAAAAGGGTCAAGAACTACCAAAAAATCACCTTTCTGCATCTTTTCTAGCCTGGTTTTGAGCAGTCTTAGGAGATTGAAATTTTGGAGGGGTAAATGAAGCCCATTTTCGAAACCAAGGGAAGTTCTAGAAACTAGATAGGATAATATTTCCAATGAGCTATACTAGGCTCGATTTGGACATCAAGAAGGCAATCAAAAGTCATCTTGAAGAGGACGCTGTGCGTTTGACCAGGGTCACTTTGCATTTACCAAGGTCACTACGCATTTGACAAATTGTCTAGTTTTTCACTGTTTTGTCCTAGTTTTCACTTTCACCATGGAAAATCATGATTTTATATTTGTAATTTATTAGTTAAATGTAATTATGATGCTTCTAGAGCTTACTAGGATAGACTCATCAGGTAAAACAAGTTCATGAGGTGTAATGTATCAGTTTGTTTAGGTTAGGGATGAGTCACTTTGACCACCCTATTTTCTTGTTTGCAATTTAGATCTTGTTAGAAATAGCTCCTCTTCTCATGGATTCGACCCCTTGAGCTTAGGATGAGTTTTTTGGGGTCTATATGATGATTTTCCTCAGTCATTGTATGGGTTGGACTCAGTTGGATGCTTATGCTTTCAGTAGACATCATTTTGTATCAGTTTCAGCAGGAGATTAATGAAAAGTTGCAGCTATTTCTTTGGGATCCATGTGGTATGATGCTCAGTTCAGGATTCCTTATGTTTTCATATGTTAGAATGTATTGTTGACTCCATTCATCTTTTCATTGCTTTTATGTGAATGTATACAAGTCTGAAAGGCGGAATCCATAGCTTCTATGCTCTGTTTTGGGTAGACATTTCACAGTCTATGTTTTCTTTAATTTAGGAAGAATCCATGTGGTTGACATGCTCTTTCTAGCTCCTCACCTTTCTTTTCACCTCATCCATCAAAACCTATAGTTCTGAGCCTTGTTCCTACCTTGCCCCATTGAACACCTTGCAATTTTGACCTAATCTCCTTGCCATAACTATTTGGCTCCTCCTGATCCAGCAAAACCCTTCAAAATCAAATCAAATCATGTGCTACTATACCTAGCCTAATATCATTTTCTTGATGCAGTCATCTTTGCTGAGATCCTTATAGAGAGAGCCCTCTCCTAGCCTAGTAGGGCTAGCTACTTGGCTAAGCATGGTTTGTGGTTACCCTGGCATTGCCTTCCTTCAGCCTGAGGTTCAATCCAGGTGATAATAGGTACGAATGTTTTTTAATTTTTTAATTTTAAGATTTTTTTGATTCTAAGTATAAATGAACAAAAAATATTTTTGATGAGACAAAATACTTACAAAATTATGATCATGACATAGATGTTAGACCAGTGAGACCTAATGGTATAGCTAGACATAGGTGTCACAGAAGAGACGCAGAAGAAACCACAGTAGAGACTGAGAGGACCCTCCATGTAGTCCAAAGAAACTTGGTGGGGTTAACTCACCAAGTACCTATGGTGCCTATATAGGACCTACCAGAGGAGATGCAACGATAGGTAGTAGGAGTACCATGCGATTGGGTGCGGTTATTTCAACTGGGTGGAAATGGCCATCATTTTCTTCCTTACTGCTCATCCTGAGCAGGATTGCTAGATGGATGATCAGATCTTTTTTTATTAGACAGGATGATGGGCATAAGCCCTAATTTTGTAGGACATTTCGTTCAAATTTTGTATATTATTTTGGACATGAAACTCTATATATGTATAGATGGTTTATCATGATGATCATATATATACAGAGGACACTTCGATTAATTTTGACTTTTTAATGTGATGAATGATATGCCAATCTAATGCTTGATTAGCGATAGAATCTACTAATGAATTTTATTATCGTGGAATATGAACAAATGTGATATAAAAAAATGATCTTCATAATAAACGCACTCTCAGAAATTGGCGATATAAATAAGGATATCTCACATGACAAATGTTATTCAGTTGAGATACCACCAATTGTGAATCTAAATAAACTACTAATGAATCAATACCAAGAGATATTGCCTCAGATAGTAAATTAATAACAACACTATATTCAATGACATTATTTGAAGTGGGACCGATACATATGCCTTTCGAAACCAACAACTATCTAGATGGATAATAAATCACCCAAGTTGTGGAAGCAAGGTTCTGTGTGTGTCTACTAGCACCATTGGCGAACCCTAGGTATATCAAATTTTCCATCAATACCTACCAAAGTAGATCAAAAATATCAACATCAGTATAAAACCGATCCATAGATATGAACAAATATACAATATTTACAATCAAGAAAATGTTAGGTCAAAACCTAAGAAAAATACTTTTTAAGATAGAGCCCATTTTTGGGCTACGCTTCCCTCAAAATCAATCAACTCATAAGCTCCCTTTTTCAGAACTTTTTGATAATGAAGGGACCATACCACATAGATTTCAACTTGCCTGCCCCCAAGGCATCTTTGTCTTGGTCATAGACCATGACAAGGTCACCTTAAGAGAAAAATATAGGATGGACAACCTTATCATATTGCGTTTTTACTCTCTTTTTATGAGCTTCATTGATTATACCACATCTCGACTCTACTCAGTGAGATGTTCCAAATTAATGAGGAATTCTTCGAGACTAGAAGTGTTGTGAAGAATTTCAACAACTAATTTATGGGAAGGAATTTCACATTCCACAGGAAAAATGGATTCCAACCCATAAATTAGTTGAAAAGGAGTAAAACCAATGGCAATCATAACTAACATTCGGTATGCCCAAAGTGTTGGATATAACATAATGTGCCAATTGGATCGAGCTTTGTTAATCATCCTTTACAAGATGATTTTTAGGGATTTATTCATGGCTTCAACCTACCCATTGGCCTGAGGATGATATAGAGATGAATGCTCTTTCCGGAAACCCAACTTAAGAGCCAGTTCAGACATCATTTGATTTTGGAAATGACTGCCATGGTGAGTGACAATCTCTATAGGAATACTGAACTGGGAAATAGCTTGATTGAAGAGAAACAAGGCCATTGTTTCACCATCATTCTTGAAAGTAGGCATAGCCTTGGCCCAATTATTAAAGTAGTCTACGACTATGATGATATACTTGTGATTTCCTACCGAAGGCAGATTACAAGTAGTAAAATCAATACCCCACTTCGTGAAAGGATTGGCAATGATCACAAGAAAAAGAGGAGTTGGAAGTGTGTGCATTTTCCGAGTATAAACTTAACAAGGATGGAATCTCTTGACCACTTCAATACAATATTTGAAGATCGAAGGCCAAAAGTAACCAGCAAAAAAAAAAATTTGGGCTATTGCAAGCCCAGATAGATGACCACCACAAGCTCCATTATGGCAATCATTAAGTATAGACTCAGCTTCTTATTAAGTTAAACAACATCTAAGGATTGAATCAACCCCGTGACGATATAAAGTGTCACCTATTATAATATAGCTTTTATCGAGGTGACGTAACTTTCTATCTTCATCCTTGGAAAAAGTGAGTGGAAACTTCGAAGTTTGGAGATATATAATAATATCTCCATACCAAGGATCTTGTGAGGAAATAAGAAATAGATGTTCATCAAGAAAAGTTTCCTCATAAATGATTTCTTCCTCACAAGGCAACTCTGAGATCAACTCTGCAAATACTAAATATTTCTTAGACTTAGCCGACATGAATTCGAGATCAAATTCTTGTAAAATGACAATCCATCTATTGTGTTTTCCCCCAATCACTCACCTACTAAGAACAAGCTAAAATGGATTGATGGCTGCTAAGAAGAAAGTTTTTTGAAGCAGAATATAATGTTTAAGTCATTGGATAGCATGGACAACTTCCAAAGCTAATTTCTCGATGGGATAATAGCGCAGTTTAGGTCCCACTAAGCCTCATGTTAGGGTCCCACCCTAACCCCCTTATTCATGTCATGGGATCACGTCATAGTCAAGAGTCAATAAAGCCCATATTAATATTTGTAAGTGGTTAAACCGCAATTAATGAAGGGACCACAGTTAGTTGCAAATGGGCGGTAGTATTAGATAGATGGTAGTAATAAAACCCGTGGTATTGACCCGTGGTATTGCATGTATGAGTCATATATAAAGGATAGAGACTCCCTGTGAGGAGCATCGTGTCTTGTTTTGTAATCGAGCTCTGCTCTATTGGAGGTTGCCCCATCGAAGAGGCCTGTGAACATTTCTCTCTGAGTAATAAAATCATTGCTATTATGTGTTCTGGGTATATTTTCTTCGCATATTCTGTGTTCTAGTTATTTTTTCTCGCATATTCTCTGTTCGGTATTACTTTTCAGGTTAAGAAGCATAACAAGTGGTATCAAAGCACTTTCCAGGGCTTGGTGGGATCTCCAAATTTTAGCAATTTTTTTTTTTTGGCTAGAGACGTGTTCTGGCGTCTTTAAGCCACGGGATCTGTCGTTAAGCGCATAAACCTGTGGATTTGGGGAGGCATGCATGCAGGAAATACAAGAGGTGTTCCATGTCGTTGGGCTCCCTTGTAACCCCTGTGCTACCCCTTCGAGTAGTAGCGCATTAGCAGAACCGCGCACGATTGTCTTCCACGTACCCTCTGGGTATATAGGAAGCCCCATAGCCCCCATTGAAAGGCCTCGCCAAGATTAAACTTTCAGCCGTCCTTGTGGCTAACAGTACCACGCAAGAATAGCACCGGAGAGATTACTCGCCCGTACAATAGGGTAGTCGGGTTGTACGGCTAAGGGTACGGTCGATCCTCCTTAGTTAGAGCCCTGAAACATTAGGCCGAGTACTACTGTCAGACCCTTATGTATATTGCGATCTGTAGCACCTGACACTCCTCAAGACCATAGTTCCCTTTCTATCGGGGGATCGTACATCATCTATTCCAGATCAGCGAGTGCAGCAATAGCAGACATCAGTCCCGCAGCTCTATCCGATCAGCAGCAGCAGTGATCCACAATCCAGATCTCTCAGATCCACCAGATCGGAGTAGTTGTGAAGGGTTCCTGTGCCTAGCTATAATTTTCGTAGGACTTTTGGCGACAGTAACATTTTGAGGATTTGATGACTACAGTATTGATCAAGAAGGAGTAAAACTCCGTTAGGAGTTTTCTGAAAAAAAAAAAGAGTCTGAGATATTCCGAAGCACTTATTTGTGATCTAGCCCATCAGCATCAGGACAACGAGCTGAGCACGGTGGTACCATTCAATTTCTGCACAAAAAAAAAAAAAAAAAAAATTGCGGTCCCAATTTTTCAGCAAGTTGGTGTATGGTAGCAACTAGAGCTCCAGCAATGGCCAATGAAAGACTAGACAACCTTGAAACAAATATGAACGAGCTCAAAAGTACGCTTAACGACCTAGCTAACATGGTACGGCAAGCCTTCGTTAAGGGCAAGGAGCTAGCTCTCGCGAACCACTATAATGACCATGAGGGTGAGTCTAGCCACTCTCCTCACGCATGGCGCACCCATCCACCACCCAACAGACATCTCCCACTCAGTCAGCGACCTCCCAAGTTGGATATGCAGAAATTTGACGGTTCTAACCCGTCCGCATGGCTAGCACAAATGGAGCAGTATTTCGAATTAAATCGTCTCGAAGATGAGTGGACTAAGATTAGAGTGGCGACCATGTACTTGGACAGTCAACGATGGCAATGGGCGTTATGGCTTCAACGTCGCAATGCACCTTTTTCGAGTTGGGTCCAATTTACCAAAGCTCTTCGAGATCGCTTTGAACAGGGAGACTCCTTTTTTGGCAGTCTCACTAAGCTCCGACAGACGGGTACAGTGGATGAATATATCACCGCTTTTGAAGCCTTAGCCTTCCGCACTCAGCATCTCTCCGACGAGTTCTAGACGGAATGTTTTATCAGTGGTCTT
>APFE031466158.1:2223-42019 GCA_000404065.3 Pinus taeda | reverse complement strand
ACTTTAATATCACTTATACTAATTAATAACATACTAAAGGAAAAAAACACAATTATTATGTCACTCATTAAATATCAATTTCTTCTCAATAATTTTTTTAATATAATTGTGAAATTTTATGGTTAGATTGCACGTTTAAATGCATAAATAGATTCAACACCCTAAAAAATCTATTAAACACTCAAATATTGCAAATTAAACCACTCAATCTTATGAATTTTAAAAATCTACATGAACAAAAAAATTAACCAAAAACTTTAATATTAATTCAACTAAATTTAAAATTTATTTTTAACATTTTTTTTTTATTATAGTATGAACCTTAATAATTTATATAATAAATAATTTAAATACTAAATATTTCAAATACACATATTGCAATAAACTTCAAAATTTAAATATATATTTTAGAATGTGATAAACGAGGACGCAAAACCCAAACCTGCAGCTATACGAAAACTAAACATTGCTCCTTATCTGACATCTATGAAAACTAGACCCTAACTAAACCTTACGTTGACCCGCTGTGTTTATGTAGACCTAATTGACCTTCAAGCCCAAACTACTGCGCTATTGGGTAGACGGTCCGGCAATGTCGAACACTAAACACATGGTAATGAATGAATCTGTGGTTTTTGTGTTTAAGTACCGATGAAGAGGAGATTTGAAGATTTTGATTCATGGTTAGGTCGGGAGGTTTGGTTTTTATAGGTTTTGTGGTTCAATCAGTAATAAAAATTCTAGTCATAATTTTTTCCATTAAAAAAAACAACTCTTAGCAAACAGAATATATCTAATCTCAAAGCAGTATTTGTAACTTTGAAAACTTGTAAAACTATAACACTATAACAGAAAAAGTGAGAATAAGAAACTAAAAAACTATAATGACATGACAGGAGTGGAAATCCTAAACTATCAAAACTGAATAGTCAAAAAACCTTAAATATCTTTTATTCATTGAATTGTATATACTATTAAAAGTATTCTCAAATTATTAAATCCAGTCTGCTACCCCGCTACGCATAGAAACAAAATTTGTAAAACTAAAACCGAAAAGGTTCATGTAAGAAACTAAAAATTTGTAACTGCATTACCAGAGTGGAAATCACTGCATTACCAGAGTGGAAATCTTAAACTATGAAAACTGAATGGTTGAAAAACCTTGAATTTATTTTATTCATTAAATTGTGTATACCACTGAAAATATTTCCAAATTATTAAATCCAGAATACTACTCCCATGAGCATAATTATCTTAATAATGGCAATCTTGTAATGTGTCTTCCCCGGTTTAATAGGTCCCTCCATCAACCATAAAGTCGACAAAGACTTCGGTGACAACCGCATATTGCTGCTCATCCAGTTCATAAAGCTCAATACTTTTAATCCTGGGGCTCACCATGGATTCCTCTGCAATTTCATCCTTGCAGTCCTCACCTACATAAACTACTGCTAATTCATTCTGCCCCTCCTCGATTCCATTGCGAAAGGTCTCTTCGATTGAAACATCTGAGTTCTGTTTTCTACAACACTGTTGATCAGTTTCAGATTCCCTCCTAATTTGACAGCTCTCACAATTTAATCCATCTATCTCATCCTTGTACAGTTGTGATTTCTGTTTTCTTCCATAATCTTCACAGAAATTTTGAATCTCCATAAGTTTACATGAGTTGTTATTATCAAGTTCAGAAGCTTCAGTAACATCTGTAATCATCAGCTCCTCTGTAACTACTAATTTCCTCATTTTTTTCTTCCTGGTCATGTGATTTCTCCTCATGTACTGGTATTTTCTCAGTTAGGGTTTCTTGGATAACTGAATTTCTTATTTGAGTATTGCGCGCTGCCCAAAAATCCTCGACACCGTTTGAAAAAGATTAGGTTTCGAATCAAAATAAACAAACTTGCTTCGTTTTGCGTACCCATCGTTTTCTCGACCAAGTAATTCTAGATGATCTCCCCCTTCAGCGCCATCACAGCGATCTTCAATACTGTGAATTATTTTCGTGGATCCACGAACCGTGCAACCACAAAAGCACCTGCAGAACTGTAGCTGCTTGGGCCATTTCATTTTGGTGAATTTTGTCATTTTGAACGTTCAAGATTTGGACAATAAAAGCAATTGAGATTTGCATTTACATATCATTGTCCAACGAAATTTCGTCGTTTAGCCACCGCAAGCTAATGCATGTCGGTTCCCAATGTTCCCTAATGAGCACGAGATTTTTTACTCACTTTTTAATATAATCCAATAACCTTAGTCTAACGAAGTGGAGCCCGGAAAGTTATAGAAATTCTAGTTATATTTAGAGAAAATCTGGCAAAGATTTTCGTAAATCCAAGTTATAGTTGTTAAACTTCAAAATAGATGTTTTTGATGGTGCAGAATCCATTTCCACCATCAAAAACAAGATTCAAACACTGTCTTTACAAGATTTTTTGAATTTTTTTGCCTGAATTCCAGCAACTTTTGGCAGTCTCCAATTCCTCCGCGTAATTAGATGACTCCTAACCCAATAAGCATAAGAGTTTTTACTCACTTTTTAATATAACTTGAATAGATTTATTTTAAATAAAGATCTAATATGAGTACAGCGTTATCCAATTTTCTCACCTGTAATTTTTTTTTAAGTTAATATTTTTTAAATGTTTTGTATAGTTAATTTTTTAGATTTTTCATAATTTTTATTTTGGTTAATATAAACAAAATTTCAATTCAATTTTAATGACTAATAACTAACCTTATTACACATCATATTTATAAAATAAACTCCTAAATTCAATAAAACATTTTCAATAAATATAAAATACTTAAACTTTTAATGTGATAACCCTTAATCCTTTGCTTCATGTCAAGATTTAGGTATAAAATAAATTGTTGATCTTGTGTTCGGCCTTTAAATAATCTAAATTTCTGATTGGGTCAAGCTCAAAGTTTTGTGATCAGCTTTTAAATAATCTAAATTTTTCTGATTGGAGTATGCTCAAAGTTTTAATACGAAGGAAGGAATAAAGACACCTTTTGCCAAATAAACCTAAAAGAATATATTTTTTCATAAATTTTAAAAAAGTTTGTTTACCCTATGATCTAGGCTTAAAAATTAGGTACATTCATATATAGTCATTTTTCCTTTAAAAAAAAATAGGAAATGTTATTTTGATATATAATTAAAAAATAGATATAAATAAATATATACATTATTAATAATATTAATGATATTGAAACAAATTTATGCAGATATATGATTTATGTTTTCTAGTTTAGAAATTTATCTTTTTTTCAATTTTTCATAGCTCTTTATTTAAAATGGAGATGTTGGATGACTTATGAAAGGAGGAATTAAACCAAACATCATAATCTAACCAATTAATATAACAAATAAACATCTGAAGGAGGTCATGTTGTTACCCATCAAGATACATGGGTTTCCTTAAAAGAAAAAAATTCTATGATGATTCAACATGCTAGCAAGAAACCTTGCTATGATCAATAGATAGTCAACCTTAGATGCCTCTCATCTATTTTTTTATCAATGCATTCATTGAACTAGCTTACTCATCCGATGAAGGTGGATCATCTATTGTGAGGTATATTAACCATTTTTGCATTTAAGTGCTTTTATTTAATGTTTAAGTCATTATAATATGGATCCCAAGTTGAAATTGGATTATAGATCATTAATGTTTATGTATTTGTTCCCTTACTTCAACTTGGTGGTTGTTATGTGTCCCTTGTCTAGTGTGACTTACCTTAGGGTCTTTCTTTCACTGTCTCGGAGCAACACAAACAAGATTCTCTTATGATGGTAGAACTCCATGTTATTCATAATTAACACTTGTCGTCATTTTGTAATGTTTGTTATCCTATCTTTTGATTCGTTGTTGTTAATCACTCATACTGGTTCATTATTGGCCTTGTCCTATGAGAAGGATTTGTAAATACCCAAGGTTGATGCAACCATAAGAAAAGAAAAAGAATAATCCAAATAAAGAAATGGAAAACATGACAACGGATGTCAATAATTAAAAAAAAAAAAATCCAATTATAACTTGATATCTACACCCTTTAATATAGCCAATTGTCCCCAAGAGTATCCATGCATATCATACCTATCAAAATAAAAGGAACTCTTAGTAAACATCTCAACCTTAATCAAACAATAAATTGTCTATCATTAAAGGAAGATTGTATTATTATTATTATTATTATTATTACTACTTGATAAACCAATAAAGTTGATTAAACAATCCATATCATGTTGACATTAGGTTCAAGGCTTCTTGTGTGTTTCACAACATGGACTAACCACCTCTCGTGGATCCTAACTTTGATGATTGTAGTGGAGACTAATGTTATTGGGTTTTGGTCTAACAATAATCGTGATTCCAACAAGTGGTATTAGAGTGACAGGTCTCGAGTTTGAAACTCACCTGACTCATGTTAGGGGGGAGATTGTTGGACACTGGTTCCAACACTCCCCATGTGTTTCAAAACATGGACTAACTACCTCATGCATATTAACTCTGGAAATTATATCATAGACTAATGCCTGCAGGTTATGCTCTAATGACAATCATGATTCCAACATATCAAAGTAAGAAAGAAAAAAACAAGAAAATATGTGGGCCTAGAAAACAAAGGTGAGGGACGGTAACTAAAAAAGCTAAGTGCTCCCTCTACAAAGGTGCTCATGGAAAATATTTTGCATAACCTATTATAATTCTATAATACCTTTCATGAAGTAAACCTAAAGCCGTAGCACATATCATTTGAAAGGGTCGACCTAGGAATTATTTCTTCCCTCAGGGTTGGACATGCGATAACCCTCCCATACCTAAGTATGATAACTTGTGTAAAATCATAAGCTAGTACGACATTTGAAAACGATACCTGCAAGAAGTACCCTGGTGAATTTGGTATCAAATATAATCCACCTTAATGATTTTATTGTTTTTCCACCCTTTTAGAATTTGTAGCTCGGGCAAGTGTTCTAGCCTTGAGATGTGACGTTAAGGCCAATAACATGAAGGAATTAATTATCTCTAAGCCCATGTAATTTTTCCTAATGGAAATATCTTAATTATGTCAATTAGTGATTTTTTTTAATTATTGCCTAAGTTAAACATAGGGAAAGTGAATAATTAATTGATATTACTTAGGATAAGATCGATTTACCTCTAGAATCTTATGGAAAGTTTATAAAGTCATCTTAGAAATCGATTCGATCAAGTGAACTTATAATCATGGTCATTCATTTATGAATGACTGATTTTAAAGGAGGATCGATGGGTAACATTGAAGACACATCAAGCAAGTGAATTTTTAGAGAGATACTAGGAGGATTTCAACAATATTTATTGAGAAGAAATTACCGGAATTTATTCTTCACAGAGATTTCCAATTTCTGAGTAACAGAAGGAGAGCGAATTATTTCTATCGAAGGAGGTCAAATTTATTAGTTTACTTGTTTCAATTTCCAGAGTGAATTTCGAAAGGGAGTGCAAGTTGTCGGGAAAGAGAAAATGATATTTCTAGGAGCAATGTGAATTGCAAGAAGAGTAGTACAATTGCAGGAAAGGGTAGTGTGAATTGCAGGAAAGGTGGGTCGGTTTTATGGAGGTTTTCATATTGTCAGTGTGAATTGATGGAGGATGCTAGTGTGAGTTTCAGAGGAGGTGCAAATTGCAGGAAAGGTCCAAGTTAATTTGCAAAGGGAGATAGTGAAGTTTCCTAGGTCAAATTTTTCAAAGGTGGAGATAAAAATATTGTTGGAGCTTTGCAAGTGTCAAAAAAGTAGTTGTAATTTATCAATAAGATTTTTTTTCTGAAGATATTAATTAGCCCTCAAATATGAAAACTAGTTTTCCCCAGATTGGGGTTTTCCCAAAGGTGTTTTTGTTAAAAAATACTACTGTAAATTGTGTTATTGGTTTCTCATATATTCGTTGTAATTTTATTTTTTTGATAGGTTTTGTTCATTTTATTATTCATTACTTCTCACAAAATAATTTTTTTGTAATGAATAAGCAACATGAAACAATTAATTGGATTAGTAACACCTTCTACGTAGCTATAAATTTCACATGGTATTAGAGAAGTGAAGTGTTGAGGTTATTAGTGATCTGAGATCAAAGGTTTGTCTGAGAAATCAAAGGTTTTATCACATAAATTTTCTCTTCAAATCTATTCATATTTATTATGGTTTATTGTTTGAGAGTTTAGAAATGGCTTCAACTAGATTGAGGGATTAGGACACACTTAATGGTGCATCAAACTTTGGTGTCTGGAAACTATAATTTTATTATTTTTGGAGGAGCATGGGTTGAAGGAGTATTCTACGACAACTATTATCATACCAAGATATATTACACAGCTAGTGACCTACTGCAAGGAGGATGCCAAGGCAAGGCGTATTATGCAAGATGAGGTTAAGGATCATATCCTACCCCATATTGTAGAATTGGATACAACCAAGAATACGTGTGATTCTATCCTAAAGCTATTCCATAATGCTATTGTAGACAATAAGTTGATCCTCGAGGAGAAGCTAATAAACACTAGAATGAACAAGGGAGAAATAGAGAAATTTTGAGGTCTAAAATGCGCCTCAAAACAAAATTATACAAAAATAATCAACTTCATAAGAACCAATAGGATTCAATACGATGATGCCAACCATGGGGGATGATTCACCTTTTTTGGAGTAAAAAGGTAAAGAGATAAAAAAATATTTTTCAACTTGTATTTTCAACTTATCCCCCTATGATTTTACTCAAATTTAGAGTGGGAGCACTCATTAGATGCATAATTTAATTTTTCTTCCAAGAAGTACCCATGTTGCATGCTTTCGATGGACCCTAGTACACGAAAAAATTGAAATACATGAAAAAACATTATTGCAATCATGGTTTTCATGTATTTCACTGTTTTCGTGTATTAGAGTCCATCTAAAGTATGCAACATGGGTACTCCTTGAATGAAAAATTATTTTCCGCATCCAACGAGTCCTCCCACTCGAAAATTGAGTAGAATCGTATGGAGATAAGTTGAAAGTATGAGTTGAAAAAGTAGTTTTTTCTTTTTTCCCTCCAAAACTTGATGTGATAATCTAATATTATTTTATTATTTCCATTATTATTTTATAATATTCCTTAGGAGGTCCATTTTAGACCTTAAAATTTCTCTAATGAAGGCGTAGTCAATTACCTCATCGGGATCAAACTTGTCAAGGATAAGTTAGCAGCTATGGAAAGAAAACAGATGATGATGAGCTTGTGAGAACTACTCAAAATGGGTTCTCAAAATAGTGGGATGTGTTTGTCCAAGTGATAAATAGACGACAATACCTAACTGAATCGAATCGTTTATGGAGCAATTTCACTCAAGAAGAACTTAGGTTGACCCTTGTAAGTGGTAGCAGTAGTAAAATCCAGAAGTGTGAGGATGATGAGAATTTTTCTTTTGCGAGAAGGGCCAAAGCCAAGAAGGGCTCGAGAAAAGGGCCTAACTCCAAGGGAGAGAAGAAAAATAAAGACTTGAGTAAAATCAAGTGTTTTTAAATGCAGTCAACATGGGAGGTATGTCAGTCAATTTCCAAACAAGATGAAGGGTGACAAGAAGAAGAAGTAGCAGAAAACTTTAACAAATATTGATGAGTTATATTGAGGAATAGAAGATGAGTTCACTCTCATAGCTTGTTTATCTAGCTCGACTACCATAGGAGTCTGATATATTGATAGTAGAGCATCATGTCATATGACATGGGTTAGGGAGTATTTCTCCAACTACAAAGCATTGGAGATAGGCTTCTATATTTAGATGGGAAATAAGTCCATGTGTACTCTAATTGGGAGAGGGACAATCACATTTCATAGGGAGTCGAGGAAGAGTACTTATGTTATAGATGTGTCGCACATGTCAGGTTTAGGAATGAACCTGATTAGAGTTTTTTTTTGTTCAAGATGATGGGTATAACATGTAATTTAGAGGATAGAAGGTGTACATAAAAAACCAAGATTGGAAGCCAATGAAAGAAATTGGAGTGTGAAGAAACAAGTTGTAGAGTCTGGGGTAGAAATTGCATGCTCCAAAGCCATTGGTGAGAAACAATAGTAACAAATATATGGGGAAGTTATGGAATAGGAGGATGGGTCATATCCATGAAGGAGCACTTAAGTTTCTAAAAAATACTATGACATGTGCGCCATAACTAAGGATGGAACATGATGGTGTGTGTAGAGGGTGCGTACTTGGGAAGTTTTCCAAGGAAAAATTTCCAAGGAGTGACAATAGAGTCAAGGGTATTCTAGACTTGATACATTCTAATATTTTTGGTCCATTTTCCACTAAGTCTCTTAGGGGTTATGAATATTTCATGAACTTTATTAATGACTTCTCTAGGAAGACTTGGATATACTTCTTGAAGATAAGGGATGAAATCTTTAGTCACTCGCAAGAATTTAAGGCTCTTGTGGAGAAATTGATAGGTATGAAGATAAAGGTGCTTTGGAAATATAATGGAGGTAAGAACATCAATAAATCCCTCAAGGAATTCTGTGCAAAGGTAGGAATCAAGAGGGAATGAATATTTTTGTACAACATGCAACAAAATGGGGTTTACAAAAGCAAGAACAAGATGATAGGTGGAGCAACGAGGACCATGCTATATGATTAAGACATGCCTAGATATGTCTGGGTAGAGGCATGTAGCACAATAATGTACATTTAGAAGAGGGTCCCACACATGGTGTTGGGGAATATGACACCTGAGGAGACCTTTCAAGAAAGAAGCTAAAATTCATACATTTCACGATTTTTGGCAGTATCACATATTTTCATGTTCTACATGAGAAGTGCACTGAGCTAGATTTGACTATAGAGAAGGGGTATTTCATTAGTTACAATGAAATCTCCAATGCATACAGGATCTACATCACAGGTAGTAAGAATATCAATGTGAGATGAGATGTAAATTTTTAGGAGTAGAAAAATTCAAGAGATCTCACAAGTTACCAAAAGTTTATCAACATCAACCAACAAAATCTCCAAGGATTGAATAGGAATCTTAGGCTTAGGGAACTAGTACAAGTATAATAACTAGTATAGGCACAAGTATAGGTGGAGGAGAGTTTGTAACATGTGGAGAAACAACAGGATGAAGAGCTTGAAGCTCCACCCACCACTAGTGGGAAAAGGAATTGAGAATTGCTTCATTCATTGAGAGATGTGCTAGAGCTTATGGGAGCTCCTATATCAAGCATGAGGGACAAGAGACCACCAAAGAGATATTCAGGGTAGAAGGCATTGACGAGTGAGCTCATTGACGATGAGCCTTCCAATTATCTGGAGGCTTCATCACACTAGGTGTGGTAGGATGCAATGAAGGAGGAGTATAACTCCATCATTTATAACAATGTTTGGGAGGTGGTTCCTATATCGTTGGATAGGGTAGTGGTTCATTCTTGCTTGATCTATAAGATCAAGCATGTTGCAAATGGCAGTGTAGAAAATCTCAAGGCAAGGTTCATGGCCAAGGGGTTATCTCAGAAGGAGGGAATAGATTATGAGGATACTTTTTCTCCCGTGGCTAGGTATACTTCCATTAGGGCCATGATCCCACTTATAGAACATATGGGATGAAATATCCATTGAATGGTTGTCAAGACGATGTTCCTGAATGGAGTTATAAAAGAGGAGGTGTACATTAAACAACCATAGGGTTTTGGGATGAATGGGAGGGATGCCCATTTATGCAAGTTGAAGAGAGAACTATATGAACTCAAGCAAGATCCCAATGTGTGGTATCTTTAGATTGAAAACTACTTATAGGAAATAGGTTTTATGAAGAGTGAGGCATATTCAAGCCTCCGCTATCTTATGGTTGAAGGTGAACCACTTGTTCTTGTTTTGTATGTGGATGATCTATTTTTTCTAGGTCACTATGGCTCATTGAGGGATGCAAGAGGGAATTAGCAGAAGAGTTCGAGAAGAAGGACTTGGGGTTGATGTATTATTTTCTAGGACTTAAGGTGTGGTAGACAAATGGGGAGATATTCCTTGGTCAAGGAACATATGCTATAGATATCTTGAATAAATTCAAGATGTTGGACGATAGACCGATGTCTACGCCTATGATAACCAATTGGAAGAATATTGATGCATCGAAGCAACAATGGATCTTACTTTATAAAGATAGCTTATTGGATCTCTCATGTATTTGGTCAACATAAGGCCAGACATTTTTTTACAATAAAAAACCTTAGTCATTTCATGGTGGAAATAAAGAGAGTGCATTGGAAAATAGAAAAGAATGTGTTGTGATATATGCCAGGTATAATTGAGTATGGGTTGAGTATAGTCAAGGTGATGGTGCCAGGTTGATGGGATATACCAATGCAGACTAGGAAGGTAATGCAATGGACAAGAAAAACACTTTAGGGCGTTTCTTCAACATTGGATTGGGGTTGTCTCTTAGTAGAACAAGAAGCATAAGTCAATTGCATTAAGTTCTACAGAGGTAGAATACATGGTAGCAAGCATGGTTACATGTGAGGCCATATGGCTTCAAAAGCTACCGATGGCATTGTTTGGTCATAGGATGGAGACAACTATTATCTACAATGATAATAAAAGTTGTGTCAAGTTATCTAAGAATCAATGTTTCACGATAGGTCGAAGAACATCGACATCAAATACCATTTCATCAGGGATTGTGTACAGCATGCATGAGTTCAAATACAATTGTTTCCCACAGATCAGTAGGTTGCAGACATTTTGACAAAGGCCTTGGGTAATGAAAAGTTTTTTTTTTCTTCAGGGATAAGTTGGATGTTGTGGAATACCCTTTCCTCGCTAAGAGAGGGTGTTAGATTTTGTAGCTTGGACATGTGTTCTAGCCTCGAGATGTGTCAATTAGGCTAATAACATTCAAGATTTAATTATCTCCAAGCCCATGTATTTTTTCTTAATGAAAATATCTTAGTTATGTCAATAATTTTTTTTTAATTAGTTCCGAAGTTAGGGAAAGTGAATAATTAACCAACATTAGTTGGGATAAGATTGATTTACCTCTAGAATCTTGTTGAAAATTTATAAGATGATCTTAGCCATCGATTGAATCAAGTGAACTTCTAATCATGACAATTCATTTGTGAATGAGAGATTATAAAGGTAGATTGATGGGAAATATTGGAGACATAGTGAGTGGGTGAATTTTCAAAGAGACATCAAGAGGGTTTCAACAATAGTGATTGAAAATAAATTTTCTAAGTTTATTCTTCAAATAAATTTCTAGTTTATAAGTATCAGAAGAAGAGAAATATTTTTGCAAAAGGAGGTTAAATTTTCTAGTTTGAGTTTTCCATTTTACCTGTACAATTTTCCAGAGCGAATTCCCAAAGGCACTGTGAGTTTCCAGGAAAGCCAGATCAAGGTTTCTAGCAGTGGCGTGAATTGAAAAAATAATAGTGTGATTGCAAGAAAAGGGTAGTGAAAACTGCAGGAAAGATAAATTGAATTTCTGGAGGCTGCTAGATTGCCAATGTGAATTTCTAGAGGCTCCCAAATTACTAGTACAAATTTTTGGAGGCTTATAGTGCGAGTTCTAAAGGAGGTGTGAATTGCAGGAAAGGGCCAAGTTAATTTGCAAAGGGAGATAGTGAAGTTTCCCAGATCAATTTGTTTAGAGGTGGAGATGAAAATCTTATCAGAGCTTTACAAGTGTCAGGAAAGAAGTTGTAGTTTCTCAATACACAATTTTGTTGAAGATATTAATAAAAGCCCTTATATCTGAAAAATGGTTTTCCCCACAATGGGGTTTTTCTAAGGATTTTTTCTTCAAAAATACTGGTGTAAATTGTGTGAATGGTTTCTTGTATATTTCCTATAATTATATTTTTGTGATTGGTGTTGTTCATGTTATTATTTGTTACTTCCCATGGAAGAAATAATTTTTAATAAATAAGTAACAACAAATAATTAACTGGTTTAATAGCACCTTTTGGGTAGCCAAAAATTTCACACACACTTGATGTTTATTTGAACTGATTCCTTGAGTATTTGTTAGGTGGTTCTTAAAAGTGAATCCAAAAACCCTTACGGGATGATATGATTCTTCTTCAACACTCTATAGAGGATGTCTAGTCACATTCCATTATGATGTAAGAGAGTATATAGAGGAAATTGTAGCCCCTTTGATAAGTGTTGGTCTTGATGAGAAAATTGAAGATATGATATGACCCTCCTCCAACACCAGAACCTTGGATGTTGACCTTTGACGCTAGGACATTGACTTGGAGATTTGGTGCACATCAAACTAGCAACGGAAGAAAAATTTAATAGATTAAAAGAAAAAGGAACATATACTTCTAATCTGACTCTTAAATCACAAAAAATACTCTTGTCCATATGGAATAAACAGTTCCTGAGGTCAAAATGGTCCCATAGAATTTTGCCACTATGCAAAGCTATGACAATGAAGAGTTGGTTAAAGAAAACAACTTTTAGAAACCACATGACAAAATAAGAGGAGTTGGAGACATTGATCAGAGCTTGACACATTTCGCATAAGGAGCACCAAGATTCGAGGAAGAATTGGAAAGACCCTAGTTGTTTTCCCATATCTACCGATCCTTATCAATCAAATTTCTACGATCCCCCACTAACTCTATGGAGTCCAATGAATCCAAACTAGACGTTATGTGTACATTGCTTATTTCTCACCCATAGTTAGCGAGACAATCTGCTACTTTATTACCAAATCTTTTTACATGACTCGGAAGGATGACTTGAATGACCAGGAGAAGTCGATTGATTCTAACTATGAAGCATTCCAATCACGAGCTGAGTGAGATATTTTCTGGGCTTAAACCATTCAAGAGTTTTTTAGGATGTTAATGACAATAGTGGGAATCCCCTCAACTATTAATCAATGGAAGCCTTCGACTACCACCATCTATAGACCTACTTCCAAGTTCCAAAGCATACAACTTTGTGGTATTGTTTGCATTGAGCCCCATTTAACCCGCCACTATAAATCTGTGGTTTCCTTCATGGTCTTTGAAGATGCCCCTATATCCAAATTTGTTTGGATTTCCCTTTGAGGCTCCTTTGAAATTGTACTTGAGGAAGTTATTTGGGGGGGTATCCAAATATTTTGTGAGGAGGGAGACCTCACATTTGAGATCCCCAAGTGTAGTATCAGTTCTTATCAGTTTAACATTGTATATCTTTTATTTACTTTAAATTTAATCAATTTTTTTGAAGTGCCATATGTCAACTTCACGAACTTGTAGAAGGAATTAAACATCTTCCTCATATTATGCTATAAAAAATATCTCCTTGCAAAATATTTTTATTTATTTTCAATTACATTATATATACATCATTTTCAAAGGAAAAAAAAATGATTTATTTATAAAATAAATTCAGATAATCTTATGCATCATAGTATTCAAAAATGCTCAAAAGTGAATTAGAGAAACAACTCTTCATACTCCCCCTTTCTTTTTATACATATCAACAACCTCTATCACAAAAATAAGTGTTTTTTTCTAAAAAAAAAGATATGATTGTTACATCATTGAAATAAGTAATACTTGTAAATAGTCCATATTCTTAATTATAAAATTGTATCATTATAGCTAGGTCCATAAGAAATTTCATTAAAGTTCCCATCCTAGATTTTATTTTAATTATTATTTATTTTATTTATTATTATTATTATTAATTTTATTTTTTTTTTCTTCGGTGGCTCATGGTTACCCTTGGTCATTGGGTAGCCGCTACTTCCACAGTAATTCTGGTCAGATCGACCCCGAAGGGGGATCACATCCCCTCGGCCTATGTACTGACCTGACCCCAAGGGCTTTCGGGTAGAATCGACCCTATGACCTCCCATATGGCGAGGCACTGATTTGATCGGTTGAGCTAACCCTTGGGGCTCATGCCCATCCTAGATGTTATATATAATCTAGGTGCTATAATCCATTCGCAAACCATATTTTAAGACATCATTTGCTATCTTATGTGAGAAATATGCCATTTACAATTGTATATCATAATATAGAGGTTGTAAATGATTTTTTTTATTAAAGCTTTCTTTCATATCCATTGGATAACCAAAATCAAGTCATAAAATATTTGTATTTATGAAACATCACATTCTTAGGCTAACTGAAATCATTCATATATATATAAATGGAATACTATCCCAATGAAACCTACTAGGTACTTCCTCTTATTTAAGAATAGTACCTAGGGTAAATTGACTAGTTTTAGCATTGATAACCTTTCCCAATGGGGACATCAAGTGACCCCAATAATCCACAGAGTTAGGTAGCCCATATATATATAGTTGATATTAAGGTATTTTACTTAAGCGTGACATTGAAATATTTTTTAATAATAATATATATTTTTAAACTTTGTGTGTCAACTCTATGTTAAACATAAAAGGAATTACACATATCCCTAATACCAGGTTGTAGAAAGTGCCTCTCAACACAATGAGATACTTTTTGCAGAGTCTTCAGATCTTGAGATTGAACTCAAGAAGAAAGAAAATGTTCTCCAAATGACCCTACACGTAATACTACCAAGAAAATCATTATACGTCATAACAATCATAAACCCTACTTTTAAATTTCTCATAAATAAATATAAGCCTAACATACTTCAATATCCTAATAATGTGATTAATCTGAAAGACTTATATCTACATTATGGATCACAAAAGTCTTAGATCTAACAAAATACATGTAATCAAGTTAAATCAACAATGTGAATTCCTTAAAATAGATGATTCTTATTTATCAACAGAAATAATTACATATATATATTACCTTGCATGTGATGTGGTAACTCTAAGCCTTCTCTATATAGTTCTTTCATCAAAGGGCTCTCTAATCCACATGTCTCTCCAAATGTATTTATTTTTACTCTTCATCAAGAAAATGGGCAACCTAAAAGAATAGCCAAAAGATGGGAAAATGAGGTGAGGAATTTAGTGCCATAATGGCTTATTCTTAACTAAAGATTATCAAAATAGTTTAAATGAGACCTCTTTTTAGAGAAATAGTGTCGCTTCTAACGATTTTGGGGATGATTAATGGCCCGTATTTTATAATATTCCAAATATATATGACTCAACATGTACCCCTTTAATCAATTTTCATTATTTCAAGGATTGTGTGTTTCTTATGATCATATCTACCTTTTTCAATAGTTGTGTGAATTTTCTTAAGGAAATTCACACAAGCCAATATAGCTAAAGAAATTAGAATTCATCCAAAGTTGAAGATAAATTTCTAATTTTTTTTGTGCCATGTAGACCAAAAGTGGATGCACATAGAAGTTGAAATTTATTGTAGAATGAGGACAAAATTTGGGCTTTAACAATTCCACATAATATAGGCAAATAAAATGTGAAAATATGGTTGAAGTATGTCATGCGTTTTTTCATAATGAATTTATGAGTGATTTATAAGGATATCACTTGTTAATTATAGGAATGAAGCTACTTGAAAACATAATACATGTTAAATATATTAACAAAATTACCAACTTGATGAAAACCTTGCAAAGTTTTTAGTTTTTTAGACATCACATTTAGTGGTTATTTTTATTCCCATTTAAGTGATTCTAGCACATTTCTTTTTAAAGTTAAAAAAAATAAATTGTAATCTTCGTATATAAATTTGCACACAAAAACCTTATAATTGACCTCTCAAAAGAAAGAATGGTACTCTCAACATTACCCATTTTTTCAAAGTTAAAATTGCAATTTAGTTGAAATCATGGTCTTGAAAACTTATATCATTCCAACTAGAAAAATTAAAATCAACCGCTAAAAGTGATGCCAGCAGTGGCACCCCATTTTCTTTGGGGTTAGTATTTGAAACTTGTTTGACACTAGGCACTAGCTTGTGGAGTGGTGTGGAATGGAAGGTGGGTGGGATGGAAAGGTAGGGAGCAAGGGAGTTGTGGGAGGGATGAGGGGGAGCAAGTGGGTGGTTACAGGGAGGAAAAGTGGTTTATGGGGAGAGGCACAATCCCAAAAGTCACCATCCCCACTCAGATGCCTCCACACACCCCTTATTTTCAAATTTTAAATTCTTTTATTTTAAAGAATGATATATATATATATATATATATATATATATATATATATATATATATATATATATATATATATATATATATAATATATAATATATATATATATAATATATAATATATATATATTTTTTATTATTTTATTAATTTTTAAAATATTTAAAACTTTATTTTATTTTATTTTATATTTTGATAGGGCCATGGTTTCAAACAAGTTGTAATTTTAATCTTGAAAGAATAAGGGTGATGTTGGGAACACCACCTTTGTTTTTTAGGGTCAATTTTAAGGTTTTTTTTTGCAAATTGATAGGGATTTAAAACCATGGTGGAAAAATGTTGTAATTCCAACTTGGAAAGAAAAAAGTGATATGGGAACACCCATTTTTGTTTTGATGATTAATTTTGGTGTTTTTAACCTAAAAATATGGGTATTTTAAGGCTCCCATAAAAGTGTAGTGGTTCTAAGATGACAACCATTGATCTTCATCCTCTAGGTATAATGGACATAGGGGAATAGGGAGTTGTTGGCATTAATCAAATACTAATCGAAATTCATTTCTGAGTGAATTTAGAGAATTATAAGATTGAATCCTTCACCATAGTTATGTGTGCAACAACAAAAAAATAACGTGACAAATGGTAACAATAATCTCATATGAAGCACTTTATGTAACATTAAAACAGACATAAAGATAACGAGATGTTCATGGAAGCCCAATTGGGAAGAATATGTTGGGTTGTGTTATATTCTTTCCACGACAAGCCCCCCCATACATTGCACTGAGCACTGCTAGGGGATCATAGGGAGGCAGTTGCCCCCCCTGACAGGGGGCAATAGCCCCCCTACATGGGAACTGAGGAAATGGCTCATGAATTAATTTTTTAGACCCTATATTAGGTGGGTGGACCTACCTATGGTTTTGTGCATGGAATTTGCACATGGTTTTAGGCATGATGGTTTTCTGTCCATTGCATTTTGTATATTCAGTCAAGGGAACTATGATTATGATCTAATCCAGGGTTAATGGATTGGGGTTTATGGATGCTTTAGCATGTATATATATCCATTGTAACATTGAAAGGAACATGATGAAAAATCAATCTGGTAGCCCGTGTTTTGGGATCCAGGGGAAAATCTCTATGTATATCTATTTTATGTTTTATGCTCTTGCCATTGTTTATTTTTTGTTTTTAGAATTTGTATGTAGGTAATTTTTGTAAAGGGTTAAAACCTACATTTGGTATCAGAGATGTTTTGGCTTCAAGGGGACGCCTTTGCTACTTAGGGGTTTTTGCTTGAGCCTATGGTAGACCTTGTTCAGTGGGTGATCTACGGGATCGATTCTTGTGGTGAAAGAAAGATGGTGAGTAGTGGAAAGATAAAGATTGAGAAATTTAATGGTCGAAGTTTTGAGTTGTGGAAACTTAAGATGGAGGATCTGTTGTAGATAAATATCAGTTGATCATTGTAGATACGGGTACTCGAACTGAGAGGCTAATGCCTCACCTTCCGATCCTTCCGAGGATCCCTTCTTGGACTTCTTCGATGGGCAATTAGTCGCATAATGTCCCATCTCAATTGAAGTATGATATGAATTCGATTTGCACCTACAACCCCGAACTTCAAGCTTCAAATTCTCTTCTCATTATACTGTTCACAACTCTGATATCCTATAGGAAATTTCTACAAATCCAGCTCTGATACCATGTATAAATTTCCCACAAATATCGCTCTTATACCATGTAGAAAAACTGCTACGTAGGTTAACCCGATTATGCAATATAAATCAAAGCAGAATACTATAACATACTTCTGCTATCAATTTGCGGAAGCTTAAAGATCAAGCTGAACAATATAACTAGAAGAAGAAGAATCATCGCATAATTCACATGAAAATACTTTGGGAAAGCCTCAGCTAAAAATCCCACTATCTGTATTATCATACAAGGTGGAAATACATAGAGATTATACAAATCCTTAGCTCTCACAGCTAGCTAGCTCTCAGTACAATCCTCACAGATGCTCACAGGAAAACATGGCTTCTCACAAGCCTTCCTCTCTTCCCTCCAAGCTCCTATTTCCTTGCGTTGTTCCTCTAGGATGATCTCCTTCAACCAATTAGAAAAATTTGATTTACCAAGTGGATGATCTCCTGATCTCACACACTATCAGAACTACACAATCCTCAAGGAATTATTCATTTTACATGCATGAGTTTTCTTTATAAGAAGACACATGCAACTGATAGTACACTTTCCTTGTCTTTAATCTCAACTGGGTATTTCTCATAATAGACATGCATGAGTTTCTGATGAGGGAATCTTCAGTTAACTGGAGTACACTAGTTGAGCGCATGCATGCATCAACTAAATACTCTCTATTAGTTCCTCAAACAGTTTGGAACTAATTTAACTGGACTTAACTCAGTAAACTGAGTTAACTAATTACAACTCAAATATAACTCAATCTTATCTCCTTAATTTAAGGGATAACTCTTGCATGACTTCAGAAAGACTTCTAACTTGAATTTCTCCAACTAATTAAGTCAAAATAACTTAATTATATATTTCCAAGTAGCTGTTAAGATTAAATTCGATTTTAATTCACAATTTAATTCAAGGACAAATTCAATTGGAATATTCTTGTTGCCACATTTCAACATTCCCTCCTATGAAGGGGTCTTTTCCCAAGATGAATTTTTTACCATCTCCCACCTTCCAAGGCAGCCATTTAAAAAGGAAGGGAAAATAATCCACAAGTTCCTTCTAGACAATGGATCCCCTATTTTCGTGATTTTTTGTTGTTCCTCCAAGCCAATCCACTGCCGACTGTTTCTTTAGTACATCTCCTTAATCACTTGACTCCAAATCCCACCATCAAACAATCCTCTCCACAAATTTTTTAGGGCTAAAGCTTTTCCAAAACTAGATAAGATTCTTGAATCCCCAACCTCCATAAATTTAGGTTTGGTATGGGAGGCCCAACTAGAAACATGTATTCTTTCCTTCTTTTCTCCTTTTACTAGTCCAAAGAAAGTTTTACATTCTTTGTCTAATGTTATTTAGAATTTCTTTTGGAATTTTGGATATTGCAAGCCAAAAGAATGGGATATTTTCAAACATTGATTTAACTAAGATCATTCTTCCTCCCAAGGAAATCCAGTTGTAGCATCACACGCTAACCTTCTAATCAATTTTTCTGAGGAGCCACTTCCAATCATCTATATGATATCCATTTGGCTTCAGAAAGAAGCCAATATATTTGAAACCGGAGTCTATAGTAGCCTTCTAAAAAGGGATAAAAGATTGGATGGATGAGAGAAGGTCCTCATTGGTTGAGTTGTGATAGAAAGACATTTTTTGGGCACTAATCTCCATGCCAAAAGCCTCACAAAAGACACTAATGACCCTAGAGAAATCCTACCAATTAGAAACAAATCCTACCAATTAGAAACAAATCCTACTCCCAACAACATAACATGGAATCCACAAACAATAAGTGGGTGATGAATTGATTACATGATATTTTAATGCCTTTTATGTTTCTTTCTTTATTTTCTTTCAGCAACAGCAAAATCCTACCTTTCATCACCAATAAAATAGTAAGGGAGACAGGGGACATACTTGTCTAAGGTCTCCTAAGGTAGAGAAATTGTTTGAGGGAGTCATTGATCAAAATTAAGAAATTTGTTGAAGTGACACAACCCATAATCTAGTTTGTAGTCTCCAATTCCAAACCCATTTGAAGAAGGACTAGAGGAAAGGTCCAATTTATTTTGTCAAATGCCTTATCAAGATCCATATTAAACACTAAGGCTTGAATATTTTTAGACTTAATCGAGTGGAGGACTTCCTGAGCAATGTTGATAGCATCATGGATCTACTTATTGGCTAGGAAGCCAAAGTGGTTAGAGGATATTTTATCAACAAGGATATGCTTCATCCTATTAGAGACAATTTTGGAAATGATCTTATAGATTAAGTTGCACAAAGAGATAGGTCTGAAGTAAAATAAGGCCTTAGGCTTGGAGATTTTAGGAATTAGAGCTATGTATGTTGCATTAATAATTCTAGAGAATTTCCCCAATATTTTCGATTCCTCTACCATATTGCAAAGATCAGGTCCCATCAGATCAAAAAAGGAAATGAAGAGTTCAACAGTCCAGCCATCAAGACCCAGACTCTTATATTTGGCGAATTGTTTCAATGCCTCTTTTATTTCCCCAAGGGACACTCAGCCACCAATCCTGGAAGTGTCCTCAATACATAATCTAAAACATGTGAAAGAAAAACAGAATAATTACTATGCCACTTATTAAATAATATATAATATATATATATATATATATATTATATATATATATATATATATATCATATATATATATATATATATATATATATATATATATATATATATATATTTAATCATTTTAACACATAAAATCTACATTAATTATAATAATATTTCCTACACATAAAATTTGTTAATAAAATTTAATCTGCAGAATTATGAGATGGATTGTTACATTTTCCAATTTATTTTAAATCTTTATATTGTAGAAGCTTTTAATTTATATACATAAATAATTTGATTACTATTTAAAAATATGAAATATTTCAAATACACTTGTAGGAGGTTCTTATGATGGTAGCAATCCATGTTATTCATAATTAACATTTGGCATCATTCTCTCATGTTTATTATCCTATCTTTTGATTGGTTGTTGTTAGTCACTTATACTAGTTCCTTATTTGCCTTGTCCTATGAGAAGAAGGGGTTGGAAATGCCCAAGGTTGACGCAACTATAAGAAGAAAAAAAACAAAAGCAACATATCAAATGGATTTTTTTTTACAAGGGATGCAAATCAAGCAAAAGCCAATTATAGCTTGATCTTTGCCCCCTCTAATATAGACACTTGTCCCTGAAAGTATCCATGCATATCATGCCTATGAAAGTAAAAGGAACTCTTAGTAAACATAACAACCTTGATCAAACAATAAAGTGTCCATCATTAAAGGGGTATTATATTATTATTATTACTTGATAAATCAATAATGCTAGTTAATCAAAGCATATCAAAGCAAGAAAGAAAAATGAACAAATTGGTGTATGGAAAACAAAGGCAAGGGAAGGTAAATCAAATAGCTAAGTGCTCCCTCTACAAAGGTGCTCATGGGCAATAGTTTGCATAACCTAGCATAAGTAAATGATACCTTTCATGAAGTAGACATCAAGCCATAAAACCTATCACTTGGACATATCATTTGAAAGGCTCAACTTAGGAGTATTTCCTCCCCTTAGGGTTGGATACAACTAATAAGGTCATGTAATAACTCTCCCATATATAAGTATAGAAACTTGGGTAAAATCATAAATTAGTAAGACATTTGAAGATGATATTTGTGAGAATTACTTAGACAGATTTAACATTGAATATGGTCCACCACGATGCTTTTATGGTTCTTCCATCCATGATGTTGATTTCAATTGATTCCTTGTGTATGCCTTAGAAGATTCTTATAAGTGTAGCCAAAATCCCTTGAGGGATGATATGATTCTTCTTCAACACTCTATAGAGGATGTCTAATCAGATTCCATGATGATGCAAGAGAATATATGAGGGATGTTGGAGACCCTTTGAGAAGCATTGGTATTGAGGAAGAATTTGAATAAATGATATGACCCTCCTTGAATACAGGACCTTGGACGTTGACCTTTAATGTTATGACGTTAACTTGGAGTGTTGATGCACCATTGATATATATATATTGATGGAATAACATCCCAAGGAAGGCTTCTAGGTACTTCCATTTCAAGGATAGTAAAGTAAGGTAAATCGACTAGTTTCAATATAGAAAACCTAACTCAATGGGGACATCAAGTGAGACCTACAGCCTAATAAGCCTCATAGTTAGCTAGCCTAGGGACTTGAGCCCATGCTCTTCTACTTGTAATTCACAACACTATACTACTCAAGCTCTCTCTTTCTCTCTCTATATATGATATTGAGATACTTAAGCCCCATGCTCTTCTACTTGTAATTCATAGCACTATACTACTCAAGCTCTCACTTTCTCTCTATATATGATATTGAGATACTTAAGCCAGACACTAAATACTTAATTATTAATTTAATATATATTTTTAAATTTTTATACCACCCTATATAGTTGATTAATTTAAATATATTTTTAAATCTTGATACCACCCCATATAATTGATATTGAAGTACTTAAGCCAAACTTTGAAATACTTAATTATTAATAATATATATTTTTAAACTTTGATACCACCTTTTGATAAGAGTAAGAAGAAGGGTCTTCTAATATGGCCAACTTTAAATTGTTCTCATAAGAACCCATGTTACCTATTCCAATCTACACAAAGATGCCTTGAACATCGTATTCCTTTGTAGACACAGTAATAATTTCTTAACCAAAATCATTTACAGATGGGTATCTCTAAAAGGATGTATTTCTTGAAGACATGAATTCCTAGTGAATTAATGTAAGGTGTTTTTTTAATCCTCTTGGGGTGATGGGCCAAGGATTGTCGTGTCCACTTCGAATGATTTCAAATATGCTCCCTTGGGATTTTAATTAATTTAATGGAACACCCGGCCTCTCTCATATATTTTCATCAATCATAACTAGATGTGTTGTTGTAATCAATTGGGATGTAGGAGATTGCGATATCAGCCCTAGACCCAATGTACTTCTACATAAATTCGGAGTCGTCTCCGTAGGCGGAGGAATTTCCCTGGTGACCAAAAGTGGCTAGAATCTAGGCAAAAAAGATTCAAAAAATCTTGTAGTAGTATTGTTTGAATCATGTTTTTGATGGTGGAAATGGATTCAATATCATCAAAAACCCCTAGGGCACCCAAAATATTGAATTTTTGACAACTATAACTTGGAACTAGAAAACTTTCTGTCGGATTTTATCAAAATATGGTCGGAATTTCCATGATTTTCAAGGCAAAAAAGCAGTCTCGTTTGACTACTGCCATAAATTCTATGAAATCCATACGATATGGATGGTCACCAAATAATTTTAAGAAGTTCTCTATATGTTTGTTCTTCGCATAATTCTCAAAAGCCAAATGCATTTCTGCACTGCATGTGTAGTGCATAGAAACCATTTCTTTCCATTTCATAGAAAAGCTTATTGGTTGACTATCCACCTAGAGTTACATATGTGTTTGATCAGTGTGTCATAAGTTGCAACATCATGAAAGCAACCATGATCATTAATTTTATCAAAGATAGGTAGAGCTTTAGGAATGCACCTTTTTTGAATCGAAGAGCATCTATTATATTGTTAGAGATTAAAACATTTAGAATGCATCCTTTGTTACACATTGCCTCAAACAATTTAAGAGCTTCGCACAATTCTCTCAAACTTTTTAAACCATTTATAAATATACCGTAAGTTATCAAATTAGGCTTATGCACCTTCTTTATTAATGCATTCTAGAACCTTATTTTCTCACTTAGATTTCCCAAGGCACATCATCTAATGAGAATGATGTTTCAACTTTTCATATATGGAGGAAATTCATTATGTCCCATGGAGGAACATGATGCCTTCCTGAAATAAAAGGAAACTCATCTGAATTAGGCACTGGTTCTTGAGCATTAGCAACAATAGGCCTACTAGAATAGTTTGCATTTGTGTTTCTATTTGGCTGATTTGAGTATGAATATACAAGGTACACAGATGAAAGATGCCCTGGTCTAAGACTTTGTCTTTATTCTATTGTATTAAGAACCCTTATGTTTCTTCAACCTCCACGTATATGTGTAGCCATAGGCTTACCTAATCTCTTTCTAGTGTTCCTATATTTATGGAAAGCATTTTTTGATTCCCCAAGGGGGTGGGGGGAAGGAAGATTCTTCAAGAGGGGAGTTAAGTACTCTCCTGCTCACCGTAGTGAGATACCTAGGAGGATCAGTTGATACAAGACTTTTGGAAGAAATTTCTACCATGTCAGAGGAAAATATTGAAGGTAATGGGTTAGAGCTCAACATAGAATTTAAATTTTGAAAAATTTCAGTCAATATATATTGTGAATGACATTCTATATATCAAGAATCTCACTTTTGGATGGATTAGCTGAAGAAATCTAATTATTCATATTCCATCCTCATCCTTTGGCAACTCGTTGAGACCACACTCACTACTAGGATTCTCATATTGAAAACTAACAAGAATTTGTAGTGCAACATTCCATTGAGATTGGGACATACTTCCAACATGCTTAATTGCATTACCTCTCTTCAACACTACTCTAAATGCAAAGACAACAATTTTTTTTGCCTAAGAAATCAATATTTTCACATAGAAAGCGTTATGGACTAAAATGTGTCTCTAGATCACTATAATTCCTGTAATACTCAAAGTGCTTGGGGTGCCTTCTTTGGCATATTTTCCACTTTTTTGGCATATGTGGCAAGTATAATGATATATTGACATATGCAACGAAGGTTCATTTTCTCCATAAAATCATTTCTTGCAAAAGTCACAAATTGAATACCCATGAAACCTCCCCTTTGTATCTCACTACTATTCACTTTGGAGTTTCTTCTAGATAAATGTCATTCTAAATGTGTCAGTGTATAAATCTTTTGTTCACAAATAAATACCTTTTGACCTTCCAAGCATAAGATGCACATACTAAAAGCTTGCGTGTATGAAATAAGTGCTTCCTCAATTGATCTGTATGTTTAAACTCTCAGACATGTTTTGGTAACTCTATCCTCAAACCTTGAGGCCCATAAATATTGTCACACACACTGCAGCTCAACCTACACATTGCTTTGCTCATTTTGTAATGTTGCTCAAAATCAAAATATGATTTGATCATTCAACATCAGCTCTTTGGTCCTTGATGATAGTTGGAGTAACCATCTGAAACATTGGACAAATCATAAATTCATTACACAATTTTTTTCCAGAAATCTCCATCAATATGTATAATTGTGTAATCCTCCAATCACTTATATTTTGTAATATTGTTCAACATCAAAATACACTTGTGTGTCTAAATGAAACCAAGAGTTGCACATTTCTCGAGGTGGTAGGATAGTAAATGATCCAGGTGGATCTCCAAACACTAGTGGCATAAAAAAGGCTCAAAATTTAAAGTGGGAAAAATATGATAAACTTGACACCAGATCAAAGTGCTCATCGCCCTGATTCTAATGGTGTGAATGACACTCCAATCCGAGTTCGTATGAGAAAGATAGAAGCAATCAAAGTTCGAGATTGACTTACCCATGTGGTAGGCTTAAGGAGGGCACAATTTGGCAAGATCCCGGCACCAGAATTCAGCCAGTTTTCCGAGTGAAATTATGGGTATTTTAATTTGTCTAATATTCTCTAAGGTTTGAGAAATTTTTCAAATAGGGCAACAGGCCATAACCCCCACCGCCCTCGATGGAACCACATATTATTTTTAAAATAAAAAACAAAAGAAAATACAAAAAAATGTGGTAGGCGGCCATGACCCTGCCGCCCCTAGAACCATTACAGCCAAACAATGTATTAATGGGGGGCAGCCATGACCTTGCCACCCCGAAACCACCGTTACACTATACATATGGGATTGAGCAGTCAACCCTGCCACCCCCTCCATGCTACACAGAGTTGTCAGTGAGAGTTGGGGAGTGCGCCACTAGGACCGCTGAACACACCCTATTTATAACTTAATTCAAAAACAATAATGTATCATTGGGAGGGGCGGGATTTGATCAACCAACCCCTCTGTAGCCAACCTTTGTTTTTAACTAGCACACCAACGATGGCTCTTGGGATATTCGCCCACAAAACAAATATATAAACATTTTTGCATAGTGTGTCTGGGTATGTAAAGTGCAGCATGGATTTCAAGACGAAGGAGACAGAACCTTGAGTAGGCCTATGGTAGGGGCGAAACCTTGCCTAAGCAAAATTTTCCAAAGGGGTAGTTTTGGTCTAGTGTCACAATTGGGCGAGTTTTATATCGATTTTGCACCTTTCAGCGATAGGAACTCAATGGTGATGCCAGTTTCTACAACATAGCTCTCGATTTCTTGGCCTTTTTCTAGATGGGAGGTATAAGACTCCTTTTGTAAATGTTGATTGTACTTCTTCTTTCTCATGCCACTTAATGAATGAAGGCCTCCCCATTCATCAAGTAGAGCCCAAAGACATAGTCCAAAGTGGAAGAACTCTGTTATCAATTCTCTTGTCTTTTTTTCATGTTTTTTATGTTTTTCTCCTCTTCTCTCATGTGCACATTAATTTTTTATGGTTAAGCTGCAATTTACCCATGTAATTCTTTAATACATCTATAAGCAAAAGATCTTGGATCAAGTGGTATCAGAGCAGGTCTTTGTAGATGTGAATTGCATGTTTGTATGTGAGCAAGAAACAGGATCCGAAGAGGTGAAGGGAAACTAAAGTCTTTCGATCCTGAGGCAGGGCATGCACATCGAAGGAGAAACATGGCAAATGAAGAGGAGTGCAATTACCGCAAAACCTTGTATACAATGGCAAAAAAGGTCGATCAGTTGCTTTCAAGGCTGGAGAAATCAGAAGAGAGAAAGCCAAAAGAACAAGGTTCGGTGCATGGAAATGGTGGAGAAGAACCCCCTCCTTCTCCTTCTGTGAGTGAAAGTTCATCTTCTTCTTCTCGCCATTGTCATAGGAATTCAAGAAATACATCTAAGAAACCTTTCCTTAAATTAGATGTCAAATATGATCTTCCCGTGTATAATGGTGAAAGTAATGCCGAAAAGCTTAACAATTGTATTAGGCATATTGAAGTCTACTACAGTATTCAATGGATCAAAGAAGATGAGGCAAAGATCCAATTGGCATCCCTTCGACTGAGTGACACCGCTCTCGTTTGATGGGAGAGAAAATTACAGGGCAACGGGAATCTAGGTAACCTTCTCTCCTCACAGTCAAATTTTGTGTCTGCATTGAAAAAACAATTTTATCCTTTGGGCTATAGGTAGAAGGCATTAATAGAATGGCAACACCTAAGGCAAAGCAAAGGTCAAAATGTGCAAAACTTTATTGACGTTTTAGAAGACAAGCATTGAATTTAAGCATTTCCTTAGATTCACCAAAGATTGTAACTAAGTATATCAGTTATTTACATAGTTACATAAGGCATTCATTATTATTATTTGAACTTGCTACCATTGATGAGGCCAGTGTCAAAGCCATGCATCTTAAAAGCAGTGGGATGCACGTGCAAAATGACCACCAAAAAAGAGCCGCAACAATCAAGAGGAGAGGGACAAGACCCTCTTGTACACATTGTGAGAAAGAGGGACACAATGAAGAGAATTGTTGGAAACTTCACCCTGAGTTGAGACCTAAGATAAATGATAGAAAGGAGAAGCAAAAATCCACCACCACCATGGAACAAGATCAAACATCTGAGTCAAAAGAAGACAAGAAGGTCACCGCTACGTGTTTTGCACAAAGTAGACCCATTGACTTGGATAAGATTCTGGTGATGAAAGGAGGATTGCAGCTCTTGGAATAGCAACAAACGGACCCATCGATCTCGGTTCTGATTCAGGTGATGAAGAAAAAATTTCAATAGATGTTGTACCAAAGATGGAAAGGGCACCCAATGTGGTAGGGCTCCAGGAACTTAAGGAGACCAACCAGAACCTTCAAGTAGAAAATGCTAAGTTAAGGAGGCTCCTATGAGAAGTAGAGGAGGAGAAACAGAGGTTGCTACACCAATTGCAAGCTAAGAACAAGGCCTTGGGAAGATTGCAGCCTAACCCCCTTGAGGTAAAAAATAGTTCTTCGATTCCGTGTACTTTTCCTGATGATGATTTCACTACTTTTGAAAAATATACTACAGGTATCGGGTCCAAGCTGTTGAAGAAGATGGGCTATTAGGGAAAGGGCCTCAGCATTAATGGTCAAGGCATCATGAACCCCATCAAAGTAGAGGAAATGCCTCGTCATGCAAAACTCAGTTACATTAGGAATGACATTGGGAAAAGCTCCAAAGCAATTAGCAATCAGTCAACGATGGATGACGAGACTTCCTCCTCCTATTCCAGTAATAATAAGGGATCCATGAACCCTTATCAAAGGAACACCAAAGGGAAGTGCTTCAAGAGGACCAGGAAGTTTTGGAGAAACAAAAATAATTTTAGTCACTGCAACAAAGAGGGACATCAGGAAAGAACGTGTTAAATGCTCCAAAGCCAGAAAACAACAATAGAGAAGCCAACTGGTGACAATGCTCAAACACATTCATGGTGGTCCACTTTATTAAGGAAAGGACCTTTTTTTTAATAGTAGTTTGTATGGCCTTGGTTTGTAAATCATGTGTTACAAGTAAATGTAAAAGTGATGATGTGTTGCTATCACTTCAAAATGCAATTATGATGCTTTTAGGCCTTCTTATGAGTAGTTGAAGTATTGATTGTTATTGTGTAATCCTTGACCAAAGAGTGTGTGCTATAAACTCTTGGCAAGTGGGGGATTGTTGAGTCATGAGTGAGTGTAGAAGATGTACTAGTTTTGTGTGCAAATGATTGAAAGTGTGGTTTGGAAAGGACACAAGTCGTATGATGAATAGTGTTAATGCTTTTGGTGTTCCAAAAGCTCTCAATGGGGAGGATTGATCCAAGTGGATCTCCAGACAGCAGTGGCATAAAAAAGGCTCAAAATTCAAAGTGGGAAAAATATGATAAACTTGACACCAGATCAAAGTGCTCATCACCCTTATTCCAATGGCATGAACATAACTCCAATCCGAGTCCGTATGAGAAAGATAGAAGTAGTCAAAGTTTGGGGTTGACTTACCCATGTGGCAAGCTTAAGGAGGGCGCAATTTGGCAAGAAGCTGGCACCAGAATCCAGCCAGTTTTCTGGGCAAAATTGTGGGTCGGTTAATTTGTCTAATATTCTCAAAGGTTCGAGAAAATTTTCAAATAGGGTGGCAAGCCATAACCACCGCTGCCCCCAATGGAATCACATATTATTTTTAAAATAAAAATACAAAAAAAAAGGGGCGGGTGGCCATGACCCCGCCACCCCGGAACCACATTTACACTATACATATGGGGGGCAGGCAGTCAACCCCACCACCCCCTCCATGCCACATGGAGTTGCCAGCGGGAGTTGGGAAGCAGGTCACCAGGACCAGCAAACTTGCCCCCATTTATAATGTAAGTCAAAAAACAATCATGTATTATTGGGATGGGCGGGATTTGGTCCCCCAACCCCTCCGCAACCAACCTTTGTTTTTAACTAGCACACCAACGGTCACTCTTGCGATATTTGCCCACAAAACAAATATATAAACCTTTATGCACAATGTGTTCCGATAGGCAGAGTGTAGCACAAATTTTGAGGCGAAGGAGGTGGATCCTTGAGCAGGCCTGTGGTAGGGGGCAAAACCTTGCCTGAGAAAAATTTTCCAAAGGGGCAGTTTTGTCCACTGTCACAATTGGGCAAGTTTAATATCGATTTTGCACCTCTCGACAATAGGAACTCAATGGTGATGCCAGTTTCTTCAACAAAGCTCTCAATTTCTTAGCTTTTTTCTAGATGGGAGGTATAAGACTCCTTTTTTAAATGTTGATTGTACTTCTTCTTTCTCATGCCACTTAATGAATGAAGGCCTCCCCATTGATTGAGCAAGGCCTGGAGACATAGTCTAAAGTGGGCGAACTCCGTTATCAAGCCTTTTATCTTCTTTTCATTTTTTTATGTGTTTCTCCTCTTCTCTCATGTGCACATTAAATTTTTATGGTTAAGCTGCAATTTACCCATGTAATTCTTTAATACATCTATAAGCAAAAGATCTTGGATCAGTAAATTTCCCTATTGGATTTGTACAATCTCCTTGTGCCTTAGTTATCACAACACTAGGTAATTCTTGTTTATAAAAGCAACAAATTTTGTCATTAAGGATAAAATGCAGTATTGAGGCGAAAGTAGAGCAAACTTCACAGTAGCTCCATGGCCCATATGCTAACCACTCCAATGGTTCAACACAGTCAATACAATATTCTTCCATTTCTTTGGCAAGTACCTTCTCAAACAAATCCTCCATGGCTCTTCTTCTTGAAAGGGGCATCTCAACGAGCCACTAAGTATCACCACCATAGCTTCAATGTGAAAATATTCCTCAAAATCTCTTATTTATAGACCAAATCCTTTCCACCAAGGTAAAGTTGTTAAAAAATATTGCAAAAGGAATTGTTCTGGACAATAATTGCCCCTTCATCCACGGAATCTCAAGCTTCCTCTAAAATTTCAAGATCCCATCCACCTTCACGTATTGTCTAGATTTGAATAAGGACCTTGGCATACTCTTATTGTTATTATTAACCATTAGGCTCCATTAGTGGGACATATAGAACTTCTTATCATGACAATGATTCATTTGTGGATTGCACTCGATAATCATTAAGCTAAGAGTTTATCTAAGTAATGCAACAAGAATGACCATGAAAATGTTAAAAAATAAAGGGAGACCCGAAAAACTTAATTGGACAAGGTGAAATTTTTTAGGGGTTGTTGTAGGGGCTACAACAAGAGTATAACAACAATTCATCCCAACCACCCAAGATAAGCAACTCACTTAGGCTTAGTTTGGTTGAGAGGAATGTTGTTATGTGAGCTTTAGTTCTTAAATGTCACATGTTGAGTTCCTAATGAGTATTTCTTGTAATGACTTAACATTGTTGTCTAAATAGCTCCTCAAGAGCTTAAAGATATATATTCCTAATACTAGCACTATAGAAATTCCCACTGTAGAGCACCTAGTAATGCAATGTACTAAATCAAAACACTTGATCTACTTCTACAAATAATTTAGCAGAAGCTTAATCGAACATGAGCAACATCAACCAAGAACAAATATAACTAAGAATGAGAAGTAATTAACCATAACATAGAAGAAATATCACCGGGGAAAGCACCAGCCTAAAACCCCAACTTTGTATTATCATACAATTGGAAATCTTGTTCAAGTTACAAAAGGAATCAACTCTCAAGCTATCCTGCTCTCTCTGCAATCAAACAATACTGCTCACAAACTCAATAGAAGTAGAATATATCTTCCTCAAGTCCTCCAAGCCTCCTATTTCCTTGTGGAGTTTTGATTGGGGTCCAATGATATCACATGTGTGAATTGGCCTCATCACACTCACTGTAACCTTTGATACAAATGTGCAATCCTTAAGGAATATTATTCCTTCTACATGCAAGGAATATTCACAATGGAATATTCTAGCAACTGATAGTACACTGTCCCTCCATCTGATCTCAATTGGGTCTCTGACTGAACTGAGGTGCATGAGTTATCCATGAGTGAATCTTCAGTTATCTGAAATACGGTAGTTACATGCATGCAAGAATTAACTAACTGAACTCTCATTAATTTAACAAACTGTTAAATTAATCTAACTGGACTTGACTCTGTTAACTGAGCCAACTAATTACAACTCACTCTTATCTCTTTAACTGATGGATAAATCCCTCAATCAAAGGAGAAACGGTTGCATGTCTTCACATAGACTTCATGTTCATAATTCCTTAACTAATTAACTCAAGATGAATTAATTAATCAATTTACAAACAGCTATTAACATCAAATTAGAATTTTATTTCCTATGCTTAGTCCAGGGACTGACTAAAATAAGAAGGGATTCCGAAATGCTATTTTTAGAAAATTTATTTTTAGCAATTTCACTTTTCACCCATTGTAGCTAAGATCTCCAATGGCTAAACTGATATTTATAGCCCAGCTATTTATAACAGTGCTATTTTTAGCATCTTCTATTTTTAACATTTCTTGTTGCAAATTTCAACACTCCCTCTCAACAAGAAAGGGATTATCAGTAACCCCGATCTTGTCTCTGAGGAACTCGAACTTGCATTTTGACAATGCCTTAGTCAAAATATCTGCATCCTGCTCCTCGGTTGAAACATACTGCAACATCATGATCCTCTTGACCACATAGTCTCGTAGATGATGGTAACGAATATCTATATGCTTGGACCTATCATGAAACACTGGATTCTCAGAGAGTTTTATGCAACTCTGATTATCATAGTATATCACTGTAGGATCCATCATCTGACCAAAAAATCCCACTAGAATCTTCCACATCCAAATGGCCTCGCATGCTACCTGACTAGTAGCCATGTATTCAGCCTCTACTGAGCTAAGTGCAACTGATCTCTGTTTCCTGCTATACCAAGAAACTACAACTAAACTAAGGTTGAAGATTCCTCCAAAAGTGCTCTTCTGGTCTGATGGACTTCCAACCCAATCTGCATTTGTGAAGCCTTGTAGCTTCACTCCCTCTGTCCATCTGTACCATAATCCATACTGTGTAGTGCCTCTAAGATATCTCAGCACATGCTTTGCTGCCTTCCAAAATAGCTTGATAAGCTGAACTATAGCTTGACTCAACTGGCTCACCGAAAAGCATAAGTTGGGTTGTGTGTCCACCAAATACATGAGTGAACCCACCAGCTACCGATAAACAATAGCAGCTACTACCTCACCTAAAGTAGCATCTTTCTTCCTCCAGTTCCCAGCTAGAGGAGTATACATGGGTTTACACTTCTCCATGTGAAAGTGCCTCAGTATCTCATTGGCATACTTGCCTTGAGACAAAAATACTTCCCCATATTTCTGCCACACTTCCATGCCTAGAAAGTAGTGCATGAGGCCCATGTCCTTCATCTCAAACTCTCTTGCAAGGTCCTCCTTGCAAGATTTGATCAGCTAATCATCACCTGTAAAAATAAGATCATCAACATAAAGCACAATAATCAATGACTTACCTTCTACCATGATGTGGTACAAGTTTGCATCTACTTCACTCTTAGTGAAGCCCAACTCGGTGAAATAGTTGTTGATCCTGGTATACCAAGCACAGGGTGCTTACTTTAGCCCATATAGTGCTCACTTGAGTCGGCAAACATGCGACTCGCAATCGAAGGTCTCAAATCCTTCGGGTTGCTCAATGTATACCTCTTCCTTAATCTTCCCATTGAGGAACATCGTATTCACATCCATATGATGGATCTTCCAACCCATCTTAGCTGATAGAGCTACCATCGATCTGATAGATGAGTACCTTGCTATGGGAGCAAAGGTCTCATCATAGTCGATCCCCTCAAGCTGTGAGAAACCTAGGGCAACAAACCTTGCCTTTTGTTTCTCAACACTGCCATCATCTATCTACTTTACCTTGTAAAGCCATTGGGAACTAACCACTAACTTGTCCACAGGTCTATGGAAAACATCTCACACACTATTCTGTATGATAGAATCGTACTCTTCTACCATTGCATCAACCTAGACTGGTTGCTACACTGCCTTCTGAAAAGAAGAATGTTCGGTCGCTACACACTCCCCAACTAGGGCCATGTAGCCAGTGTATCTCTCGGGAGATCTCCTTTGTCTGTGTTGAGAGGATGGCTTCCCCACATTCTCTCTCGCATCTAGCATCAATCTGTCAGCTTCCAATGAGCGTTTTCGTCTGTCTCTGGAAGACTCTCGAGGAGTGGTGGTCTCCACTACTAGATCCTCTACATGTGGTTGATCCACATCATCACGAGGCTCCTCCTCCTTTGGAACTAAAAGTTCCTCATCAACATGCAACTTGAGCTCCCTCTCAAGTGACACTCACATGGCTCTCTGCTTGTCAAACTTCAGATCCTTGCACATTACGGTCCTCTAACTGGCAGGTAGAAACACACGATAGTTGTGAGGTGTATCTATGTACCCCACAAGTATCCCCAACTCAGCTGTGTGGTCTAGCTTCTTCCAAGCATCTTTGGTCACATGATAGAAAAATGGTGATCCAAAGATGTGGAAGTGACTCACATCTGGTCGCTTCCTCAAAAAAGCCTCCACAGGTGTCTTCATCCCCAAAATATGATGAGGGCTTTTGTTTTTAAGGTACACTGCTATATTGCATGCCTTAGCCCGCAGATGAAGTTGTAGGCTTTGGTCATGCAACGTCGCTCGAGTTGCTCCCACAATAGATCTGTTCTTCCTTTCAGCCACCCCATTCTATTATGGGTTATGAGGTGCCATCAATTCCCATTTAATTCCTTCTGCAGCACAAAAGTATTTAAATTGCTGGTAAACATACTCTCCACCATTGTCACTACGCAAGGCTTTCACTTTCTTTCTGGATTCTTTCTCTGCCAAGGCTTTAAACTCACAAAACCTCAATAAGGTTTGATCCTTCTTTTGCATAAAGTAGATCCAACATCTACGAGAAAAATCATTAATAAAAATAACATAGTACCTTTGCTTAGTGGTGGAGGCCGTAGATAATGGTCCACATACATCCGAGTGAACTCGCTCCAGGATTTCTCCAGCTCTACTATCCTGATCCTGAAAAGAAGCTTTTGCATACTTACCCAGGGTGCATCCTTTGCATGTGTCTATTTGCTCTAGTTTTCCCTTGGGTAAGCTGGTAGAAATTTGCTGCGTGATCTTCAAGGCCCCGTGATGCAAGTGGCCTCGTCTTCTATGCCACAGCTTGCCAACATCTTGGCTTTGCACCACCTCTACTTTGGAACTTAGTGCAATACAATCATCTACCTCCAACTTGTAGAGATTCTTTACTCGAATCCCTATTCGCTTGGTCTCTTCGGTGCCGATATGCCTCAAGAAAACTTGTCCTCTAGTAAAGACTACATCATAGTCTTTATCTTCTAGCATAGCAACAAACACAAGATTCTTTTTCAAACTTGGTACATACTTAACAGGAAATAGGGTGAGATGAGCACCACGCTCCCTCTAAAACACAACTGTACCTTTACCTGAGACACAGTACATTCCATCATTGCCCATCTCGATTCGCATCTAGAGATCCTTCTCCTCCAATGTACTGAAAAGATTCTTATCACCTGACATGTGAAAAGAAGCTCCACTATCCAGGTACCAAACACATCCCACCATGGATGAAACCATGCATGCGATAAGCGAGAAATCCAGCTCAAACTATGAGACTAATGCATCACCATCAGATCCCTTGGAGGAACCCTTCTTGGATTTCTTTAGTGGACAATTCATTTCATAATGGCTCACTTCATGACAGTGAAAGCATCACACTTTTGACTTGTCAACCTTCTTCCCATCATGAGAAGATTTGGATTGGGATGCCTTCCCTTTCCCTTTCTTAGCTTTTCTCGCTAAAGCTATATTTTCTTCACCATCTTGTTTTGATGAAAATCCATCCTTGGTGCTACACCTTATCTCCTCCTGCATCAGATCTGACCAAAGTCATTCCCAATCTGGCAGTTTCTCTCTTCCATTAACCGAGTCCTGGTAGCTATGCCAACTCTTAGGAAGACTGAGGAGTGCAAGACTCACAATTTCATCATTAGCAATCACGATCCCTACACTTCCAAGCTCATCCCTGCAGGTGGTGAGCTTGTTCAGGAACATAGAGATTGTGTCGCCCTTTTCGCACTTGATCTTTCTAAGTTTATCTTTCAGCGCTAGCTTTCTTTGATTGCTGCTATTCTGATAAATATCTTTTAATGTTTTCCACCGTTAGCTTTGCTACATGTTGCTGATTTTCAAAGAGTGGAAGTAAGCTTAGTCCTTGGTTTCTTGCTTAGAAGAGGTCTGCACCGGTTATCATCCTCCTTCTCCTTCACCTCACTTACTCCCTTTCACCCTGCTGCCTCCATTTTTCCCTTGACTTCTGCTGATGGGATATTGCGATGCGATTTAATTGATATCGCAAATCACATCCATGTGTGTATAAAGGCTTCACCCCTTGACTTTTGCTGATGCGATATTACGATGCGATATGATCCCAATCGCACATCGCCCGATCCAATGGCCCACACCCATCTCGCTCTCATATCTCCCGATATCTCTCGCAAACCAATCTCCGCCTTCCATCCATTTAATCCAACGACATTCGCACCTCCCGTGCCCATAAGTTGCCCACACTTTAACTCGCGATCGAAGTGGTTTTCATCCTCTCCCATCGGCCACATGTCATCACCTGAATGGAATCGCTCACCCACGTACCTTTAACGCTTCACTCCCAAAGGCGGTGCGATCAATATCACTTACCGCCCGTTCACCCATCCCCGCTCGTTATCTCCCATGCTACTCTGCCGCCTGGTGGCCATCAGATCTGTCCGCCCGAGATCCGACGACTCGCGTTTGTCTATTCCCGCTTCTACCCAATTCCTCCTACCAAGAGATCGCTGCCATCCATTCACTTGATCCAGCGGTTGATATCTGTTCCCATCGTGGTCATTCGTCCACCATGTAGTCTTCGTGCCTGCGACCTGTACCATGATTCCGAAGGACGAAGGTAACCAGTGTTAGTACCCGATGCATTTCATCTCCAACAACTGCATTCAAGAAATAGAATGGCTGAGAAGAAGAAGGACATGCCTCGAGCAAATCAGAGCATTTATCAATTATGGAACTTCTTCCATACTACACTCCACTTTCTCGAGAAGGACAACAGAGTATCAGAAAAGATCAAATTCATTCATTAAAGGAATCAGATTGTAGCAAAGACTCCATCAAGGAGTTAAAGCGGTTGGTGGTCCATTATGACCCCTCCACGCATAGAAAAATAGAATATCTTTGTAATCAAAATCTATATATACCCAGAACACAGAAGTAATCTGGGGAAATGGGTTGATGGTTGTCGTTTTGATGTAAAGTTCAACTTCTGGAGACTGTAACTACTTTGATACTTACAACATTTGGTCTTCATTTTCAGCTAATACAAGCTTCTTTTGTTGTTAATTTCTCACTTTCCACTTCTATTATGTTCTAGGTTATGCCTGTTATGTAGTTTTCATGTACTTTGGATGTTTTGCATTAGAGGAGATGTCATCCTACCTCTGTGTTAAAGTCTAGTATGTATTATTAAATGTGTTATGCAGGTTTCTTTTAACTTAGTGCCAGAGAGCTGTCATCTTGTCTGTGCATTAGGAAATAGATTTACAGACCTCTTTACTGGTTGCAACCAACCATCACATGGTCTTGTGCATTTGTTGGTGTGGTCAGTATTCTCCATGTTCACCTAATTCCTCAAACTGTGAGTAATTGGTGGTCTAAAGCCTTGTAGTCTGGGGGTGTTCACCCATGTCTGGATTTAGGCATAGTAGAAGTGGTTATCTGGCTTGAATAAGCATCATTCCTTCCATTCATCCATTTCCAACATTTAGTTGAGTTTTGTAATGTTCCCAAGCATCTCTGAGATACAACCTAGGAGAGTTTCTTAGGGTGATAACATTGATTGGTGTCATTGCCGGGGAGAGGAGATTGAAGCTCAGCTTCCCTAGAAGATGACACAGTTCCATATTTTGATGATAGACAAAGTCTGGGCACATTTCTAGTTGTAATCATCTATCTGCCAACTCCACTGGAGGAAGACCAACCTTTGGCGACTCCACATCACAATCTTGGCTCAGTTTGTGAGGCATACTCGAAGAAATCCTCAGAAATCACTTGCTGACCTAGTGCCTGACCTTGAGAAGATTGCCAAGTCAAAGAAAATATCACAAAAAGGAGCATAAGGATCAGGTAAGCCTAAGAAATCCTATGTGTCTCTCCAAGAGAAGGTTATAGTTGAGAATGCGTAGTTTGAAGAATTAGAGCCTTGTATTGCTAGTGAAGAATCACCTTCAGAGATTCATAAACTCCTTGTTCATTTAGCTCCCCTTTGGATCTCAAAGGCTTCCACGAAGAACATCCGAGGATGAGAGCATACAAAGAGGGGGTAAAATTCAAACCTTCTCTACCTGATAAGAACAAATGCCGTAAACTCTTTGAGGTAGAGGATCAAATCAACCCAATTTTGTAGATCTTTGATGAACCGGCTGATAGGCTGGCCAAGAGAAGGGGGAACAATTTTGGTGGTCTAGTAAATGGGCAGTTTTTGAAGATTTATGTTGTTTAAGGTTTTCGAGCCTTAATGATTGTAAGCATGTTCTTTTACAGGCTTTAGCATAGACTTAATTAGACTCTATGCCCAATGGAATACTAGGCAAATGTTTTAAAGCTTTTTTTGTATGAAGGCATTGGTCTGTAGTTCTTGACACCTCACAAGGAGGATCTCATCCCCAGAAGGAGCCAGTGTTAGCTCTGCTACATGTTGCTGATTTTCAAAGAGTGGAAGTAAGCTCGGTCATTGGTTTCTTGCTCAGAAGAGGTCTACACCGGTTATCATCCTCCTTTTCCTTCACCTCGCTTACTCCCTTTCACCCCACCAGCTCCGTTTTTCCCTTGACTTCCACCAATGCGATATTGTGATGTGATTTAATCGCTATCGCAAATCACATCCATGTGTATATAAAGGCTTCAACCCTTGACTTCCACCGATGCGATATTGCAATGCGATCTGATCGCAATCGTACATCACCCGATCCAATGGCCCACGCTCATCTCGCTCTCATATCTCCCGATATCTCCCGCAAACCAATCTCTGCCTTCCATTCATTTAATCATGCGACATTCACACCTCCCACACCCAGAAGTTGCCCGCACTTTAACTCGCGATCGAAGTGGTTTTCATCCTATCCCATCTGCCACGCGTCATCGCCTGAATGGAATCGCTCACCCGCGTACCTTTACTGCTTCACTCCCAAAGGCAATGTGATCAATACCATTTACCACCTGTTCGCCCATCCCCGCTCGTTATCTCCTCTGCTACTCTGTCGCCCGATGGCCATCGGATCTGTCTGCCTGAAATCCGACGACTCACGTTTGTTTGTTCCCACTTTCGCTTGATTCCTCCTGCCAAGAGATCGCTGACGTCCATTCACTTGATCCAGTGGCTAATATATGTTCCCATCGTGCTCATTCATCCGCCATGTAGTCTTCGTGCCCGTGACTTGTATCATGCTTCCAAAGGACGAAGGTAGCCAGTGTTAGTACTCGGCACATTTCATCTCCAACAACTGCATTCAAGAAATAGAATGGCCAAGAAGAAGAAGGACATGCCGCAAGCAGATCAAAGCATTTATCAGTTATGGAACTTCTTCCATACTACACTTCACCTGCTCGAGAAGGACAACAGAGTATCAGAAAAGATCAAATTCATTCATTAAAGCAAGCAGATTAAAGCAGAGACTCCATCAGAGAGTTAAAGTGTTTGGTGGTCCATTATGATCCCTCCACGCATTGAACAACAGAATATCTTTGTAATCAAACTCTATATATACCCAGAACACAGATGGAATCTGGGGAGATGGGTTGATGGTTGTCGTTTTGATGTGAGGTTCAACTTCTAGAGACTGTAACTACTTTGATACTTGCAACATCTGGTCTTCATTTTCAGCTAATACAAGCTTCTTTTGCTGTTAATTGCTCACTTTCCACTTCTATTCTGTTCTAGGTTGTGCCTGTTATGCATTTTTCATGTATTCTGGATGTTTTGTATTAGAGGAGCTGTCATCCTACCTCTGTGTTGAAGTCTAGTATGTATTATTAAATGTGTTATGCAGGTTTCTATTAACTTAGTGCGAGAGAGCTGTCATCCTGTCTGTGCATTAGGAAATAGATTTGCAGACCTCTTTACTGGTTGCAGTCGGCCATCACATGGTCTTGTGCATCTGCTGGTGTGGTCAGTATTCTCCATGTTCACCTAATTCCTTAAACTGTGAGTAATTGGTGGTCTAAAGCCTTGTAGT
>APFE031466144.1:0-23068 GCA_000404065.3 Pinus taeda | reverse complement strand
TTCCCCTGGATCCCAAAACCGGGACTACCAGCTTGATTTTTCATTATGTTCCTTTCAATGTTACAATACATATTTATACCTGTTGAAGCATCCAATACCATGGACCGAAAACCATCGCGTCCAAAACCATGGACCGGAAATCATAGGTAGGTTCGCCCAACCTAATATAGGGTCCAAAAAGAATTTCCTTGGGGCACTGCCCCGGACCCGGTAGAGGGGGTCTACCCGCCCCCCCTGTGACCCCCCCGCTGCGCAATCGGCACAACGAAGGGGGGGCTCCACCTCCCAGTTCACTACGTAGGTTAGTCATGGAAAAAATATAACACAACCCAACATATCTTCCATAATTAGGTCAAGCCCCTCCTTGGTTGATCAACTCCACATCCTAGCCCTAATTTTGGGTCCACTTGGTCTCGAATGGCCCTGTAACCCTACAACTCTAATTCCACAAAGATCACATAAAGACCAATTCTCTATAAGGATTTATGGGTCTAGGAAATCTTTTGATAAGATATATTCCCAAACCCTAGCCTCCAGAATCCTCCTAGCCTTTCCTAGAGAGCCTATCAGCTTGCGTTTCAAGCAAGAAAACCATATTGTTGAGTCCCTCTTGTGAATGGGCCATTGGAATCTCCTTCTATCCTCTCATTGACCCGTTCGTTCTCATGATTCCCCATACTGGGTCTCCTCCCGTTGGTGAAATTCCATAAAGAGAAGGGAGCCTTAGCTAAGGTGACAGTGGGCTGTCACTCCATTATTGCCCCTTAACCTAGTAGTTTCTCTATAGGATCCCCTCCTAGGACCCTTGCTAGTTTGAGCAGTAACATTTTTGGTGTTGTTTTCGAGGACACAAGACGTGTGCCTTGTTCCCTTTACAACATCACTAACATATCATTATTGGTGACTCCACTCGAAGAACGAAGCGTTATTTCTTCATTGAACTTCAAAGTTAATGCTTGTGGGGTGAACCAAGCATCTATCAAAGCATTTTAATTCACCGTTTCGACTCCATTTTTGCATTATATGAAAAATCATGAAAAATGGTTGAAGAAAGTATCCATGACATTAGCCCCGAAGAAGTCCAAGCCCTACGGGAAAGATTGGATTTGTGGGCTCGACTTTGTGATCATTTGATAAAGCATGAGAACGAAGACTTCAAATGCAATTTCTATAACAGAAGCAGGTTAAACCTCCACAGCATTAGGCAAGACTATGAAGAAAACCCGACAACCTATTATCTCTTCTTTGAGCTTGCCTATTATACTGGTGCATTCAATTCCTTATCTCACAAGATCAAAGAAAAATATGGCTCATTATCAGATGAGGATTTGGGTGACAAAGATGATCAAGAAAGCAAGGACGATGAGAAAATATCAGTTATAGAATTGGAGGCCAGTAGAAATGACATGGGGAACATCTCCTCTGAAGATTACGAAGAGTTTGACCCTGAAAGCCTCCTGATCCTGCAAGAAAGAATAGACGAATATAGTAGGTCATGTCAGGGGTTAGTAAACAAATATAACACAAAGGACTTATTCTTCCATCTGTACAAGCAATAGGAGAAGCTCTATAAAATGAAATGTTAATATAGAGAGAACCCTGCTAAATCCCTTTTCCTGGAAGCATTGTACCAATCTCATGTAACAAATACCTTAGCTATTGTTCTCCAAGAGAAGAGGGAAGAAGAGAAGTCTCGCTTGCCTAGTAATAAGGGTGATTTTGAGGAAAAGCAAGATAACCAAGTAAATGAAGAAGTTCTGAAAGGTCCTAATTTGGGAATTGATATGAATGAAGACCCCATTGAAGTGCACAAAGATAAACATAATGAAAAATGATCTCCCTTTCAAGGGAGGGCTCTCGAAGATATAGGTATTGTAGCTCCCTATAAAGATAACATTTATGATTTATTATGCATTAATGAGGGAAAATGGGATGTGGGCAGCCATCATTTTGACAATGACCCTATTTATGACACTAACACCGTAAATGAGGTTGGAATTGATTCTCTTTTTCTTCAGGACATTACTCAATGATATTCCTACTCACACCCTCGAAAGGAAGATTCATTGTTTTCCCACACATGAAGCAGGTTTGTTGGAAATGATGTGCCCCATTTATGACACCGATAATGATAGTGACAAAGGCTTTACTTTCCCATGCCTTCTCCAGGATCCCAATAATATAGCTACATTATCCATGAGCCCTTACCTTCCATATCCTCACATTATGACCATCGTTGATGATCCCTCTTCCCCTCCTAGGTATGATGATGAGGAAGAACCACCCACTGGAAGTGTCCCCCCTTCCACCCCATACCCTTGGGACTATGAATATAATTATTCCATTGAGAAACCAATTTTTCGTCCCCTCCAATGTCCCAAGTCCCCTTTTCCTTCCTTTCATAACCTTGTGGCATCGATGAGGCATAACATTATGAAAAGGGGTCATGATAGGGAGTTCTTGAGTTCGATCATTCCTTCTTCCATCTTGTTCCTAGAAGAGAAGCTCTACACTTCTAGATTGACTTATATGCCTCCTAGGACTTCCTATTACATTGAATTGATATCATATTTTCTCGCCTCCCACCCACATCATCGTCCATGTGATTGTGTCCACATTCGCTTTAGGTTTGTTGCATGAGTAATCAAATAGGCAAGCATATTTATATTAATCTAATATGTTGGTTGCATTGGCTTTATAATTACACTTAGCATTAGCTTTGCATCATATGCATGTTCGGGTAGAATGCATTTCATACTGATTTTCTCATTAGAACTAACGTCATATAATATTATCATGGTAGATTAGTTGCATTTAGATTAAAATTGCATGGAAAATAAATTTACTTTCTCGTTGATTTATGGCCTAATATTAAGCATGGGTGATCACAAGACACCACAAAACATGCTGCCATGTGTGCTTGGTCTTTGATATGTGCAGGTAACAGGTTTGCAGCACCATGAGATTGATGGTGTTCTCATGAGCTCCCAATCGAGTAGCTTCACACACTTTCCTGAGAGCTCATGTCTCAGTTGAAGCCAAATGTTACCCGCCACCTGAGGGTAGTATGTATAGGAGAAAAAAATTCTCCTAGATGGTCGTCATTCGGTAACCAGCAACCCCTTGCAGCCACTAGATAGCTCGATGTACCATTATCCCCACCACCTGAGCCAGACATGTGGCCCCTAACCCATTTGTTATGATTTTATGTTTAAAGGTGGGCCTCCTAACCCCGAAGGTATGGCTTTCATTTTTATAGTTGAGTAATTTTCCTTACTTCTCATGAGCACTTTTGGGCATGAATTACTCGGAGGATTCGGCGGAAAGAGTGGTTTAGGTCTGTACTCTTATCTCCACTGCCCAATTTCATGGTTAGCCTTGTACCTTATACCCATGGGATCTCCTTTACTGGCCATTAGCTTTAGGGTTGGCACCACATGGGAAATCCAGATTTTGGTTGCATGGTCTCACTTCCTAACACCATATACATCACTCCCTTCCACTCATTTTAGCCTCATTCATCTCTTTTCACATCAAGGTCCACATATGTCCATTAGGTCCACATACGGTTAGCCTCTCCCTCCCTTTTTCCACACCTTGGTTCGGGCTTGGAACGATGCCCAGAGGTTGATATGGCTAAAAAGAAAAGAAAAAACATAATCTAACCACTAGCAATAGGAAATGTACCCCAAAATGCAAAAGATGGTCGGACATACAAATTTAGCACGTGGGAAAAAGTCAAACATGAGCTCTATCCCTTATCCATGGCCATCGCTCTGGTTTCTATGGGTCCTAGATGAGCCCTCTCCATCATTAAGGAACCCATGATTGTCCCAACCCCTAGTGGGCAATTAATTGCCCTACCTCAAAATGGGTACCTACTGCTTCATCCTACACATCGTGCTCTCATTCCCTAGAGCCCCAAGCAGTTATGAAGAAAATTCAATTAAAGGCAAAATGCATATGAAAAAGGGTGGATAAACAAGGGTCGAGGTAAATCATGTACCACAATTTGCTTCCTCCTACACTCATATACCCGAGTGTGGGTTCCCCTTATTATAGTTACCCTTGTACCATGGCATGTGCCCTGAAGCATTGCCATGATCCCCACTTTGTTCCATCACTATATCATTTTCCATCTACCACCTAATGGATGTACCATGGACATGTCACCCCCTTTAAAGGTTGATAACACCTAAGAGGTTACTTGATTAACCCGCTTATTGAGCTTGGAGACACTTGTACATGTCAAATCCCACTATGGAAGTGCATGTCACTATGAAGTGCCCCATTGGTTCCATGACTTGTAAGCTCTTTTACTTGATTATTCTCATGATTTGTTGTATTGGAGGGCAAGGGAATGCATTGGATCTTATGCAGGATTATAGGTGGGTCTCCATTTAGGGCTTGGTCTCCTTATACGGGGTCTTGGCCCTCCAGAGGGCCACATTGGCACATGTAGGGTGAGCATTGAGACCATGGGCCTCCACCATAGTAGAGAGCACTTCATCGATCCCCAACATAGCTCATTGATTGCTCATATTCCACCTTTTGGATGAGGATGATGCACCATGCCCAGCCAACTCTACAGTTACACCATACAATTGGTAGATATTCCAGTGTCCAGATGAGGATGTGTCATGCTGCAAGAGACAAAGGGAGGGCTTATGTCATCATCATAGCCCTTACATATGGTTTACATGCATTTTCAATCCACTTGGAAAACCATGAGGATGTCCTTGTGCCCCCACACCCACTTTGGAGCACCACAGGGACTTGCTTGGAAAACATGGGGCCAACCCCTTGTTTACTATGTTTGGAGTCCATTTTCTCATCGTGGCGCACTCTAAACTTCATTAGGCATTCTCAATGGACCAATGACTCGTTATATTGATCGTTATGCCCTCTTGGGAGGTTTGTTTTGTGTTATATAGTTATCTTGGTGGGCTTGTCACCAAGGGATGTTGTTATTGCACATTATTTTATTATTTAGGGCTTAATTACGCCAAATTAGGCAAATCGAACTCATTAGAAATTGTATAAATAGATGAGAGGTGATTCATTCTCTCATCATCACTTAGATTTCGATTTAGTAGCGACTTGAGAATTTTGCATTCCCTTTTGGAGGACGAATTTGGTTTCATGGATGAATTTTGATGTCTGGATTCTATCTTCTTGATCTTGGAGTTTCATTATTAGCATAATTTGATGATTGGATATACTCATTTGTACATGTAAGTGATATTTTTCATGCTTATTCTTTTTATTTATTTTTTCACGTTAATGTTGCTAGGATTTTCGCTATATAAGTCTGAAATTTATTGTTTTTCTTTGCGAAATAGTGGAAATTTTGATCTTTTGTAGTGTTGCATCATTGCATGGGCCATTTACGAATGGGTGAATGTTCCTAGAGATTATTGTTGTTGAATACATCTTGATAAGTTATCAATTATTACATGTCGAAGTATAAAGACCTTAAATAGTTGCTCTCATGCCCTAATGTCATGCGAAGTTGTTTGAAGGCCTCCTTGATTGGGCAAATTCTTTCCAAACAATAAATTATATTTGACTCCATCTCTCCCAGAGGATAAAGCACTAACCCTTCCATAAGTGATCACTTTCAAAGAATATTTCTCTAACCTCTCCTTCTCTTTATAGGCCTAGACTCCATAGGTCACCGAGGGCATAATTTTTCTCCCAATGTAGACATCAAAAAACTTTGAATCCTTCGTCCATAACTGCGCTAAATTTTTCTCTAGAGGCCCTCCAAATTTCAAGGAAATCTGACGATGGGATCTTAAGATATACCAAACCCTAGCTCAAGGATCATTTCTTGCCCTAGGTTTCCCTTGGCTAGTGTCCTCATTTAGATCATTGCATTCAATTCTTAAAAGAAAAATTGTCCTTTGATCCTCTTCTCTTCCATAATTAGGTCAAGCCCCTTCTTGGTTGATCAACTCCACTTCCTGGGCCTAATTCTGGGTCCACTTGGTTTTGAGTGGTCCTGCAACCTCACAACCCTAATTCCACAAAGATCACATAAAGACCAATTCTCTATAAGGATTTTCAGATCTGGGAAATCTCGTGATAAGATATATTCCCAATCCCTAGCCTCAAGATCCCTCATAGCCTTTCCTAGAGAGCCTATCACCTTGCTTTTCAAGCAAGAAAACCATATTGTTGAGTCTCTCTTGTGAATGGCCATTGGAATCATCCTCTATCCTCTCATTGACCTATTCATTTTGTGATTCCCCATACTGAGTCTCCTCCCATCGATGAAAGTCTGTAAAGAACAGGGAGTCTTAGTTGAGGTGATAGTGGGCAATCATTCCATTATTTCCCCTTAACCTAGTAGTTAATCTATAGGATCCCTACTAGTTTGAGAGGTAACATGGCCCTCGCATATGTTGGAGTCCCAATGCCTTAATGATATGCATGCTCTAAGATTACTACAATCTTCGATTATGGGCGACACAACTTCTAGAAAACACTTGATGTGGGTGCCATCGCGTTGAATGGCATTGACACCAATGTTCCCTGAAAGGTTGAGACTAAGAAATTTATCATGGAAACAATCCTTGGTTGGTTAGAGGAGGTAGTATGGGAGAGAGAGGTGGAGGAGGAGGAGGACGAGGTAGTTATTGTGACTAGGAGTAAGCCAACACCACCACCTTCAAGAACTCAAATAGAACAAGTTGGACTTAGTAGTAGCACTAGTAGAGGATGCTAGAGACTACCTCCTACTTCTTCTAGAGGGCATCATAGTCCAACACCAACTCAATGCCTTCCTCTCAGGAAAAGCCATTTCTAAAGACATTATATTTGCTAGTAAAAGTGGTAGAAGAAATCATCAGTTTATGTATCTAATTTCATTATAGATGACTCATGATGATTAGATATATTTATTATATTTTTATTGATATTTTAAGGTTGAGGCAGGACTTAGGAGTCTGGACATGATTCAATGTTGATGTGTAATGGAGAAGTGAACACATTATCCACATTATATATTAGTTTTGTTTACATATTTATGTGGCAATGCATATATTTGATGTTATTGCTTTACATGTTAAAAAAATTGAAAAAAAAAAGAGAATATTTTTGCATTTTTTATTTATCCAATATTTTTCTGATTCTTACAATATTTTGCTTCTATGCATCCTTGACAATTTTTTTTGTCGACACAATGTCATCAACATTCATTTATTGCTTTGACCTTCATCCAAGATGTATTGGGATTGATCCCAGACTAGTTATCTTTGTTGTGTGCCTCAATATATGTCAGGGCCCTGAGTCACCGTCGCACTTAGATGAGTTGGGAACCCAAACCGAGCGCATTTTACTGACGAGCTAGCGGACGAGTCGATGGGCGTCTTTAACCGACAAGTTGGGCAAGCACGCACATAACCGATGAGCGAGTGGGTGCAATTGACCGACGAGTTGTGGTGGGTGCGTTTAACTTACGAACCGGGGAAGCGCATTTAACCAACGAGACGGGGAGGCCAACGCTGAAAATTGACCAAGTGTTGGATGCGTGCGACAAGTTGGTTTATAGGAAGATGAGTGGGGCGATGAGTCAACACTTGAGCACACACTAGGTTGACAAGTCAATATGGGCCGACGTGTAGAATCGTGAAGCTTTGTGAGGGATGGGTCGATTGGACTTAACCGAGCCCCCTCCCCACAACCGAACGCATATACATACGAAGGCACCACCAAACGAAACATCAATGAACTCCAAGCGAATAACACAAGTGTTTGAAGCAAGCGGAGAGAGGAGCCGAACATAGATGGGCGGCCTGAGCCCGCAGGTCGGGTGGTAGAACACAAGACAAGCGAAGGTGGGCGAGGGCGACCGCAAGCGGATCTGCCCGTTGCAATTTCGGAGTGGGTCGTGCAGTGCAGTCGTGGTTGTGCAGGCCTACACGACGATGCAACTAAAACTCGGGTCGCGGCAAGTGCGGGTCTGCAGCAAGTCTAAATAGGTAGTGCATGGTGGGTAGGCCATGGGAGTATGTGCGGTTTGGTAGTGCAAAAGGTGTGCCGAAAGGCGTCGTGCGTGGACGGTTGTGAATGACGAGTTGCGGTCGGGTCGTGCAGCAGGCCGACTGACCAGGCAGATCGCTCAACTTTGTTGTAAACTTATAAAACGGGTTGAGCTTTGTCTCCCTGGAAGATTGTAAATTTGCATAAATTGTTTTTAACTTATATTTATATGGAAAATGTGTCTCTTTCATTTATGAAGATATTGTGAATGTTAGTTAAGTAATTCCGCACTTAACTATTATATAATGATGAAAGATGAATTATGTAGGCGTAGTCTGGAAAATTGTGAAGGAAACTAATCTATTAGAACATTTAGCCGCCGCCGTACGTAGCTCAATTCGGGAAAAAAGAATTTGAGTTGCGACAAATGGTATTGGAGCCTAGTACAATAGCAAGATGTAGAGACCAAATATGTATGCAGTCTGGAATTTTGGAAAAGAAATTTTGGATACATAGTTTGGGGTTTATTGACTTTGAAGTTCATGGCAAAACTATCCAAGCTTTGGTGGACACGAGTGCCACACACAACTTTATGACGACAAGGTTGGCAAGAGAAGTTGCGTTGTTGATTGTTCTAACTAATGTGGAAGTCAAGGCAGTGAACTCGAAGGCTAAAGTGTTGGGATTGGTGGATGAAGTGCCAATTCGAATTGGAGATTAGTGAGGTCGATTAGACTTCTCAGTGATGGAGATGAAAGACTTTGACATGATATTGGGGCAAGATTTTTTGAAGGGAAATAAGGTGATTACTGTCCCTTTTTGCGATAAGATTATGTTGATTGGAGGCTCACGAACTTGGACTTCGCTGACTCAAGCAAACGAAAGAAGTGAAGGTGCAGCATGTTTCTGCACTAAGCTTGAGGAAGGTGATCCAGGATTCAGATGTGGAAACATATGCGACAGTGATCAAGGAAGTTGATAGCGATGATGGAGTGGGGACGCCTGTTCCAGCAGAGATTTCCGATGTATTGGACAAATATGCGGATTTGATGCCCAATGAGTTACCGAAAGCACTTCCATAGAGGCGTGTAGTGGACCATAACATCGAGCTAGAGCTAGGGAAGCAACCTCCAGCGAAATCTCCTTATCGATTATCAGGAACGGAATTGGAGGAGTTGAAACGACAGTTGAAGGATTTGGCTGATGCAGGTTTCATACAACCTTCAAGGTCCCCATATGGTGCTCCAGTGTTGTTCTAGCAGAGGAAAGATACGAATGAGCTAAGGATGTGTTTTGATTATCATGCTCTTAACAAGAAAACAATAAAGAACATGTATCCTTTGCCACTTGCTGTAGATTGCTCGACAAGCTTGTGAAGGCCCAAGTGTTTTCCAAGATAGACTTGAGGCATGGGTATTATCAGGTGTGGATAGTTGAAGACTTGAAGAAGAGGACGGTTACAACACCGATATTGAAGTTACCTAACTTCGAGAGACCATTTGAAGTGCACACAGATGCTTCAAATTTTGCGATAGGAGTTCTTATGCAGGATGGGCATCCGGTGGCATATGAGATTCGAAAGTTGCAGGATAGGGAACGACAGTATCCAGATCATGAGAAGGATATGACTGCGATCATCCACTATTTACAGGTATGGAGGCATTACTTGATTGGGAAGCCTTTTGTTTTCAAAACTGACAACGTTGTAGCGAGTTATTTTGCATCACAACCGAAGTTGTCAACGAAGCAAGCTCATTGGCAAGACTTCTTGGCAGAGTTCGACATGACTATTGAGTATAGACCAAGTAGACTAAATGCAGTTGCAGATGCCCTCAACAAGAAGGGACAGTGACCCGCACTTGAGGAGAAAGAAGACCGGGTAGAATGAAGTAGGAGTCGAGTACAAATGACCGATGAGATGCAAAAGAGACTTCGAGCAAGCATTGAGACATATACTCAAGCACAGAGCATCTTGAAGCAGGTGAAGGAAGGAAAGACACTGAGGTTTTTCTATGAGATGGACTCTTATTCTTTGGGAACCGACTATAAATTCCAAAGTCATCAGGACTTAGGACTTAGGAGATACATTCCAAAGTCATCAGGACTTAAGACTTATGAGATACATTCCAAACATGTGGACCTGCTACACGAGGGGAATGGTCCCCTTGTAAGATTTTCCTTCGGTACATCTCAAACATGTACCTTCATGCTCCTTTTGAATTCAAGCATCCCTGTCACCATCTGACTCACATCGGGTAGGGCCCCATAATAAGTAGACCTTCGATACTATAGATGAGATGTAACAACTAACATGGTCCCCAATGGACCATCCTACAACTTGATACAAATTTCCAACCCTGACCATAAGTAAAGCATCTTAGAAAATTCTATTTTCAAACACGTACCTTTCCATCGACGAATGCCACCCTGAAACCTTTGACTTCCATTGCCGAAATGGAAACCAAATTCTTCTTGCGATCAAGTACATAAAGGAGATTTTGTAAATGAATCGAGTTACCCTCATTCAATTGAGGGGTCATATTCCCTACACCCTTTCCAGGATAAGTGGCATCGGCTCCAAGTATAATCCCACAATTGTTTCCATCTCTACTAAATTAGAGAGATCACCCTTCTATCCGATGAAGTGCCTTAAAGCACTATAATAAATAAGCTAGATTCCCACAGAATTTGAAGGAGAGGGCCAATACAAGATAACGCTTCTTTATCTTATCAGAAAGAACATTTGATTCTTCATACCCAGGGTTCCTTGCTTTCTCTGAAGAGTTGGCTATTTCCTTGATGACCTACATTATCATTCCAATGATTATTGAAGATGTCCCTGGAATGGTTGTTATCATCATCAAGTGATGTGTCCCTACCATTCGGACACTCCTTCGCATAATGGTCGAACTTATTGCAACCAAGGCATCTGCCTTTCCTTCCACCCTTAGATCTGAACTTCCCATTGAAGTAATCTTTAGGTAGGCCATTAGAAGCTTCCGCTGCACCATCTGATAATGTTCTCTGCTTCGATTTCACCCTCAGTGAATTTGAAGAGGGATGAGGAATCCACTGATCCTTTTGTTCTTTCCCAACTGTCTTCGGTGATTGCTCTTTCACTCTTGCTTGGGCTCTATCTTCACCTCAGCTCTGATACCATGTTAATTTTAGGTATGTTCTATGCTTAGAGCAGTTTATTTCAATTTTCACAGTTAGCTCAATATCTTTTCCAGATTAGCAATCACATCAGCATTAAAGTAAACTGCAGATAGAACATAAATACTTATTGGAATCGGATTATCTTTAGATCAATCCTACACCTCTTAATGAGAGGGATCCAAGAAAAATATCAGCTGCTATAAATAAGATGACCCACCTGGAGTTTTCCCCTAGTTGCCAATTTTAACAAGCCATCAAGCATTCCAGGAGGAAGCAAAACCATTACATCTCAAAATCTATCAAGTAAGTACATGTCCCCTTCTGAATATACATAAATGTCTTTTTGCAAGGAAAGCAGTAAATTGGTAGGTACCAATAACTTTCTTGCATGGAAGAAGATGATTGATCTACTACTCAAGGAGAATGAACTCCTAGAGCATGTCAAAGGGAATATCATTGTCCCTGCTAAGGAACAGACTCAAGCCTTAACCAAGTACAATAAGGATGAGACAAGAGCTCAAAGGATTTTGATAGAATCAATAAAAGACTCTCTCATTCCCTATGTTTCCAAGTTTGAGACATCAAAAGAAATTTATGATAAGCTAGTAGAGTTATTCTCTGAGGAATGAATTGTACAAGATGAAGATAAAAATTGAAGGAATAGCTCCCTCCATGAAAATCTCTTAAATAAGAGATCAACTTCAAGATCTTGGGAAAGACGTCTCTAACAGAGAGATGAAAATTGTAGTACTCAATGCTCTACCTAAAGAGTGGGGAAACTTCACATCAAGCATATATGCCAAGAAGGAAGCAACCACTCTAGTGAAATGTGATCTCTATATAGGACAGAGGAAACCAGACTTAAGGCAAAAGAAGATGTGGGATCAAAGGAGCAAGCATTTGCGATCATGGCCAAAAGAAAGGGTAAATTTGGCAAGCTTGGTCCACGAAGAACAAATAACAAAGACATGTCCAAAATCCAATGTTTTGGATGCCTAGAATATGGACACTACAAAAGGAATTGTCTTAAGCTTAAGAAGGACAACAACAAAAGGAAGAGGGAAGAAACGCACATAACTCAAGAGATGAAAGAAGAAGGAAAGAAGGAAACGAAGGAAGATCCTCCATTTCTCTACCATGACTAGGTCAAACTCTTTACTTCTAGACTTCTTTCAAAGTTTTGAGTAGAATAGAAGCATGTAGGAATAAATTAAATTGCATGGCTAGAAACACCCTCTAGAATCTAACAGCATGATATACATAGAGTTCTAGACATTCATGTAGATATAGCATTTATGATGAGAACAAAAATGCATAAGTAGAAATATCTTCTAGAATATAGAAGCATAACAGATATAGCTTAAGATATTTGTGTAGAAGAAGCATACCTAGTATAGGACCTCATACATGATTAAAAAAAAATTGATCATGACAAGAATCTTAGAAGACCTACATCATCAAAAGAAAGGAAACATTGCAAGGCAAAGATCTTTAAGATCCTATGATGGAATCTTCAAAAGAAGGTTCATGGACCAAAGCAGATGTCACATTGGGAATCCCATTCATGGGATTCAAGAAAGGGATGATATGCAAGAAAGCTAAGATGAAGCAAGAAGGGCCACACCAAAGGATGATCAAAGGAGAATCAAGATGAGGTATGTATGCATCAAAGTTTAAGTCATGTGATCATTTGTATATTATTGAGTCATGTGTATAGTTCTATAACATGATCAAGCATGAAAGAATCTCTTTCACCAAGAACATGCTCGAAGGCATGTACCATGATGCAATGAAGGTCAACAAAGGAATATGCTCACATAAGGAGCATAAGATTGAGACAAGTCCAGAAAGCAAACAATGAAGGAATGACCTCAAAAAAAGCATTAGATGATTGACCTATCTATCTGAGAAGAAGCAAATGAAGAAAGAGATCAAGCATGTGAAGAACACCATGGTCACCGAGAATCACTATCTGACAAAAGGCCTTGAAGATATCTCCCGGAAGAAGACAGGACAACTCTGATAAAGAAAGAAAGGACCCTTGACACCTATAAAGGCCTTGGAGATACAAAAGGTGCAGATAATTAATTCTACTCTACAGATATGTCGTGATGAAGAAGCCATCCAACAAAAGAAAAAGCAATATCAGGATGAAGTCATAATGGGCTATTAGGTCAAAGCATGTAACCTAGCAAGTACCATAAAGCATCCATAAGGAGAGTATTCCAAAGCATGGACAAGATGACAAAGGAGTAGCCAATATGACAAGAAAAACCTGATAGTCACTTTCCACGAAGCAATGACATAACAAACCAAAGAAAGTGATCAATGGATGGTGCCCTACATAGAAGAAGTTCGAACAAAGACTTCATGACATCAATAAAGAAAGGAAATCAAGTCGTTGGAGGACCCACAAAGAAGAAGTTGTTGATGAAGGAAAGAGTCCCCGATTAAGAGGGAGCTCTGACAGGTCCTTGATCAAGAGGGAGTTTTGGATCACCCCTGATTATAAAGGAGTGACAATTGTGTTTTCCATTTCATGGTTCATACACTAGACCAAGAATAACAGTCATAAGTCTAGATGAAGCACATGAATGGAAATATAGAACACAAGATAGACACAACATTCTTGTCTTCACTTGGAAGAAAGAATGGGAGGATTAGGTAATCATCGAGTATCTGATACTCTTTCAGGATGTGTATGGCATCCAAGACAAGAGTACGCAAGAGGATTGATATTCTTTGAGGGTTGGGAACCCAAGATAAGAATAGTCCAATGTCACATGGTTCAGGTTCGAGTTCAAGTTCAACAACAATTAAATTCGATTCGAATTCGAATTTTCGAATGAGATTCGCCATTAATTTCGAATATATATATATATATATATATATATATATATATATAATATAATTAATTATAATTTTAATGTATAATACAAATAAAGGTTGCTCCTTTATATACATATAAACACCATTATAAACACCATTATAATTTAGCATAAAATTAATTGATGTTTATATATCTCTTATAATATTAATTATCATTACGTTTTAATATATTAAAATAATTATTCTCTAATATATATAAATTAATAGTATATAAGTAAATTTTATAAAACAATTTTAATGATATAAGATATTCAAATAGAATTTAATTAGATTTAATATATAATTCTCTATTATTAATATATTATATTTTTAATATGTATAAAACAATGTGTATCTAAAAGCAAAAATTAAAACTATTTGAATCTGATTCCAAAAAAAAATAAAAAGTTAAAAAAATAACAGCCTCTTACTTAACCTACAAAAGTTTAAGCGTCATTCCTCCATGCGAGATTGCAGTGGCATCTCTATGCAATCGCAGTTTCGTCGATAGTATATTTTATGTACAAATTGTCAAAGGTCGATACATTGAAGTCTCTCTTATCATAGCCTGCATTATATGGGACAACTACTTGGTGGCTTCTGAAACTATTGGAGTTTGCACAATGGACCTAGATGTTTGTGCACATTTTCATCTGCACGCTTGATGACCCAAACTGAGTTAATGGGGCAACTTAAATTTGAACTTAAACAAGCCGTTTAAAATTCTAAGAGAGATTGGAACTCGAAAATTGAAATCGAAACTCCAAAATTGAAATATGGAGAACCTTGTAATGCAAAATAAGGCAAACAAAAATTGAACATGAACCGAACTTAATCGAACTTTATCCCAACCCAAAGATATTTTTGAGGTTCATCGGATTTCGAACCTCAAAGTTCAAATTCGACGAACCCTATGACACTGGAATAGTCCTAGAAGGTTATACTCGAAGAACACCCGGGTGGGTATGTACCTTGAGAGACAATGATGAAGGTGTCTATAAATCATTGGTCTCGCCAGCATTATAGCTCATGGTCTCGTAAAGAGATGGAGTTGTTAGTCAAGGCCTTGCACTATGACAATGCTGATGGATATGATGCTATAACAGATGGATTGCAAATCCGGTTTCTCTTATGTGAATTCTTCAAGATTGATAATGGCCAAACACCTTGTAATGTTGTATGAATACCTCCGTAGTTAAGAGGGAGTGTTGAAGGTAACTAGGTTCAGTCTTCATAAATGTACTTCTGATATTTGTATTTATTCAAGAAAAAAAATATTATTTTTATAATATATGTCAATGAGTTTCTGCTCATTGAAAATAGGTTGAGCATTATTTAAAGTGTTATAGGTGAGTCAAATAGTCAAAAGAATAAGTTGAAGACATTAAGGGCATGTTATACCTTGTATATATATGTATTATGGTCAAGAGAACACCTCCAAGCAAAGTCACAAAGTCTCCTCCTAGCAATGGTGCCATCAATAAGCTCATTCAAGCTCTCTACTCCATCAAAGAACCCTCTGAAGTCTACTCTACAAGTCGGCCTACAAGCAAACAGACAAGGTGGCCTAAAGGATTGTCAAGTCGACCTAAAGAGGAGGGACGAAGCTCTATTTATAGAGGTTTTCCACTCCTCATAAAACGCAAAACAAGAGCTCTGAAATCAGCGACGAAGAAGGTAAGGAAAACGAAGTGAGAAGGTCTCCAAAGGAAGCAAAGTGAGAGGATACACCACCAAAGTCTTGAAGGTTGTTCCAAGGACTACTACAGTCACACGTGCAGAAATTTGAGAGTTGTTCTTGCGGTTAGGACAGCAGTAAACCACAGTCACACATCCACCCTCAGTTGGGGCTGAAACGAGGCATACAAGGCCTACTACTCTAACGTGGAAGAAAGCCCCTCAAGCAAAGAAGGGCACCCAAACGAACAAGGAAAAGAGGCTACAACAGTCACATATGCGAGAATTTACGGCTGCCAAAAGTCACTTCTAGTCTGCACCTACACTTCAAAGAAGGAGCTCATTTGGTTGGAGAGTGAAGGATCATCATAAGGGAAAGACACCTCTAGAGCAAGTGCAACAAGGTTACTAAGAAGTTTAAAGAAGAACGAAGTGTCGGAGGAAGGAGGACAAAGTGCCAAGAAACAAAGTGTCAGAAGAAGTGTTAGGGTACATGATGTAGAAAGGAGTGAAGACTTGACTTGTGCTTGGAGGATCTCATTGTCAGGGGTCTAGGGTTTGGCATTGATCAAAAGAAGCTTCAATAAGAGAAATTCACAAGGGTTTTCCTCCCAAGAGTACAGAGGTTTTGGCCTTGGCAGAAAGCCAACATCTTGTGTTCATGTTTTTATGTTTTGATAGCAGTTTGATGAAGTATACACATATGCACTAATAAAAAAAAGAAGAAGAATAAGCCAACACAAAAAGTAAAAAGACTCCACAAATGTTATCAAGTAACGAAGAATCACACTACACTACTTTACCCTAAATTCTTCAACAAGAATGTCAGGCCTCCGAGTCACTGTCGCACTTGGACAAGTCGAGCGCCCAAATCGGGCGCGTTTAACCGACGAGCTAGCGGGCGAGTCGACAAGGGCGTTTAACCGACGAGTTGGGCGAGCGCACTTGACCGACAAGCGGGTGGGTGCACTTGACCAACGAGTCATGGTGGGCACGTTTAACCGACGAGCCAGGACAGCGCATTTAACCGACGAGATGAGGAGCACCAACACCGAAAATCGACTAACTGTTTGGCGCGTCCAACGAGTTGGTTTATAGGCGGATGAGTGGGGCGACGAGTCAACACTTGGGTGCACACTAGGCCAACAAGTCGATATGGGCCGACGTGTAGAATGGTGAAGCATTGTGAGGGATGGGTCGATTGGACTTAACCGAGCCCCCCTCCACACAACCGAACGCATATACATACGAAGGCACCACCAAACGAAACATCAACAAACTTCAAGTGAATAACACAAGTGTTTGAAGCAAGTTGAGGGAGGTGTCGAAGATAGATGGGCGACATGAGCCCGCAGGTCGGGCGGTAGAATACGAGACGAGTGAAAGTGGGCAAGGGCGACCGCAGGGGAGTCGGCCCATCAAAATCCCGAAGCGGGTCCTACAGTGCGGCCACGGTTGGGTGGGCCAGTACGATGAGCAGTTTCTTGGAAACTCACTTCGGATATAAAACTTTGAGTAAACCATAACTCGAGTCGCGGCAAGGGCGGGTCTGCGGCAAGTCTGAATGGATAACACACGGCGGGTAGGTCGTCGGCGTATGTGCGGTTCGGTAGTGCGGCAGGCGTGCCAAAAAGCGTCGGTTGTGGGCAGTTGTGAACGACAAGTTGTAGTAGGGTCGTGCAACAAGTCGACCGACCAAGCAGCTCACCCAACTTTGTTGTAAACTTACAAAACGGGTTGAGCTTGTCTCCCCAGAAGATTGTAAATTTGCAGAAATTATATTTAATTGATATTTATATGGAAAATGTGTCTCTTGCATTTATGAAGATGCTGTGAATGTTAGTTAAGTAATTCCGCACTTAACTGTTATATAATGATGAAAGATAAATTAAGTAAGCGCAGTCCAAAAAATGTGAAGGAAACTAATGTATTAGAGCATTTAGCTAGTGCCGCACGTAGCTCAATTCAGGAAAAAATAATTGCGGCCGTGACAATATCCCTACCAAGTAAATCACCATAATCAACACCAACAAATTTACATTGAACAATGGGAACCATTCATAAAATGCAAGAAAATGCCTAAAATTCCCCCACAAGATTGTTTTTTTCCCCCAAAAAAAACAAACAAAGAGATACATTAGTCGCATGATCTTTTGAATATAACAGCACTCTATACTTCATTTTAAAGAATCCTATACTCTGTACTGAATTGAGTGCCAATTTTATCAAGTAGGTTTGTTTTCTCAACCTCAATAAATTGTCTCAGATACCAATTACAACTGTGTTTATTGAAAAATTAAATTTTTTGAGAGCATAATTACCCATCCAATGAAAATCAATTTGAGAAGAATGGCAATATGTTGAAAAGCTGATAGTTAAAAACCATATAAATTGTAATTTAAAATGTTTTCATGCTTCTTATCACTGTCAAATGTAAAACTTGAAGTTATCTAATTTATCAAAATGAATTCTCTGCATAATAATAAATATCAATTAAATAGCCGCAAGGGCTAGCTCAAATGGTCTAGAGCCACGAAGTTATCTGATATTGTTGCTTGTTGTTGTTGATCACGGGTTCAAATCTCTTTGATTCCTTTGGGGCGAGGCCCAGTGATCAGAGCCGGTGATCTACCCAGTTTACCATCCACAAAAAATGGAAAGTACTCCAGGTTTCCCATGCTTTCTTTCCAAGTAAAAAATAAATAAATACCAATTAAGTCAAAATAGTAGGTCAAACTAATATTCCCATTTAGAAAAAATGATAATAAAAGAAAAGAATACTAAAGGTTAAAAATGTGAGCTTAATAGAATAAAGAAAGCAAATAGCTGAAAATACGCTAACAGACACACAAACCTAAGACATTTAGTTAGAGTTTTTGAGAAATAAACAGAGGGAAACTCTTAGCTTGCAGTAGCAGTTGAACTGGAATTTGCTAATTAATTGATGGAAAATCTAGTAAAAAAAGAAATACTAAAAAGGCATTATTCCAGAATACACATTGACAGGTGTTATCTCATGGCGCCTGCAACATCAAGCTAATAGTACACAGATAGATAGACAGTAACATCTGTGTACTCTTCATCTGAAGACTAACTGGCACAATTAACAGCTTATACGAATTCTATTATGACTAACTGAGGACCATTTATCCAACAAGTTCGAAGAAAACTAGCGCTTATCCTTCCCTTTTTTTCCTAGTCTTTTAGAAGTACCCTTCTTTAACACCTTCTTCTTATTTATTTTCTTTCCCTTCTTGACCTTCTTGAAAGATTTGTTCTTCTTTGCAGGTATTGAAATCTTGACTTTTGACTTTGGATTTGGAAAGGCATTTGGATTGGGTGTTTCAACATCCTCGTTTTCTGAATTTAGTTGACAAGTGTTCACAATTGTGGTTATATCTCCATCTTCATAGGTGAGAGTGCCTTTATATCAAAAGCCACCAGACTCAAGTTAGCACCTATGAATACAATCGCTAAATTGAACTGAACAAAAATAATTTAAACTAGGCATGTGCACAAAGAAAAGCCACAGCAAAGGCCAAAACATAGGAAAATTTGCTTTAGGCTGATAAACACTAACATGCATTTGCCAAGCAGACGACTTCACACCTTACCATTAACTACTGAGACGTGATCTGAATCCCCATCATCATCTTCTTGCTCACGTATGTCCTCGGCTGAACTGGGTTTTGGATTTTCATCAGGCAGTTCAGACATCTCTCCCGAAGCCAATTTGATTGCAAGCCTCCGCTGGAACAAATTTTCAAAGAAATCAAGAATATAAATGAAAGGTAATATTAGAATACCATTATATAACCATTAGTAGACCTTAATATTTGAAATGACCGGATAATTGTTAATATATTGCAAAATCCAAAATATAAAATGGTCTACTATCAAGTAGATCCGAAGGATCATGGAACGGGAACAGTCACAACCCTTTAATTTCATTAGGAGACTGAAATGCTTATGGGGAGTTTGTGGAATGTTTTGTTGTGGTATGGCTGTACACTATTTCATAGTTACCACAAACTTAGACTTTCTAAACCATGTTAAACCCAACAAAAACAAGCAATTAAATCTATGCACAAAGAAAAACGTATTCACTCAAATCAAAAAGAAAGGGTTCACACACACACACACACACACACATATATATATATCGAATGCCCTTAAACAAGCATGTTAACATACAACGTAAATGATCCGTCTGAAATAAAGCAATTGGAAGTACTGATGACCAACTAACTGACAATAATTATTTCAAATTAACCAACAATTAATTGATTGCCAACAACGGGTCAACCTAATTGACCAGAACAAAAAAACAATTTCCAACATAAAAAGACAACTGAACATCAACAAACGGGTTCAAAATTAGAGATATATGGAAGTTTCTTATGGGATTGAACCTAGATAGCAAGTAGAAGGAACTCAATTTTACTAACTTGTAGACCTGATAACCTAAACAATAGATCAAGCTTCCGGTTGCAGTCCAATATAGGACTGTTTTAATTTACCCTCGCTCATCAATGATCTCTGGATTCATCGACGTTGATAGTTTTACACAAAGTTTTGTCAATGCTCTCAATGACCTAAAATCTACCATTAAAAACCTTTTCACAATCTCCTCATTTGGACTTCTTACAAAGAAAGATCTTTCAGTCTTTCCATCGCATTGTACCTTAATTACCAAGTAGTACTGCAAAAGACTAAGGTCTTTCATCTTAAACGTAGATGACAGCCAAAACTTTATCAACCTAATCATTGAAGTTACAAGACTTGACTTGGAGAACAACTCAGCAAGGCCGAATGCTAACTCTTAGGAAACACTTCAAAGACATGACTTGGAAAGTAATAATAAAAATATAAACACGTTAAATTTTTGGCCAAAAATATATGAAAGTTTTCAATGTCCATACAACAGAACTTTCATTAATAACTTGTTTCAAACTACTGAGATGATAAGTACATACCACAAAAAGCCATGGATTTTGAGAGTCAACAAGTTTGTTGGTTCACCACTGAGAAATAAGGTCAAAAGAATCAAGCAAAATGACTCGTTGCTTTTTTTGGTATTTTAAAGATAGACGATTAAGTCTTACAAGATTCACGGATCAGACTTGTCAAGCCAATTTGACTCGTGTTTGACATGAGAGCTTGACTAATACTCCAGAGGCAAATGCATGATTATGACTCGGGGCCAAATCCAACTTGGAATATCACTTATTGGACTCGATCTCCTCAAAAAACTAGAGATGGATTCAAGAGTCATCTCAGACTTGGAAGAGTATTGTAACATTGTTAATCACTACCATGTTGTCAATCAACCAAATGTCATTAGCATAAAATTTACCATACCATACCCTCACACACCTTTGAGTAAATCGATGATCTACAGTGCTTCTCTCAAAGGCTTGCAAATCAAACTTAGTTATGTAAAAAAATTAGTTAACTTAGGTTTATTATTTAATTTTAATTTTAATTAGACGAAAGGGCACGATCATAAGATCATGCCCTTTCCCAAAGGGTGCCCATGGCGGTATATAAGCCAGGCAACCCATTGTAAATCATCATCATCTGTAATCCATTTTATTAATAAAAGTATTTTTTATATATTTCCGTTATCCCGAAGTTTTTTTACCTCATCTGGTATCAGAGCCAATCCACTGCCCTAACTTCAAAACGGCATATTCATCTACCATTTCACTGTCCCAGGTTTTCCGTTGTTTCATTGTTAAACTGTCGTAATCTCGAATACCCTGTACTTTCTGTTCCGCACTTTCCGCCAGTGGTCTCCGCTCCACTGGCAGTTGCGTCTTCTGTCCATACACTGTCCGCACCTGTCCGCAGTCCTCTGCACCCCGCCGACGTCTCTACACCCAATCCATTGTCGCTTTCCTATCCCTGCCGACCGTTGCGTCATCTCCACCGACTCCACACCTCCATCCACGCTGCGCTGTCTCACCACTCTCCGCTGCGTAAGCCACCAGCCTCAAATCTCTGCGCATACAAGTTACAACCCCTGTCCACTTCGTTGCTTCCGCCCTTCCAGCCATCCGTGTATAACTGTTTCCACACCGCAACAGTGATCCGCGGTGTCATCTGCCCTGTTGTCATGGGCCAAGTGTATTCATTCAAAAAATGCAGACAACAGTTACGTTGATTTTTCTGTCGAGAAGTCATTACGCCGAGTGGTGATACGGGTGTGAGACGTCATACCGTTTGAAGTGGATCACCACATTATATTACGAGAACATTGTGTTAATACACAAACAAAACGTGACCCTTACTTCAGACATGACCGTCCATTATACGCATGCATACATGTTACATATATAAATATATATGAATTATAATTTTATGTAGTTTAATCTGATATTATATTATATATATAGTTTATAATATATATAGTTTTCATTATATAGTTTAAAACTACAATATATATGTATAACGTGCTATATATTATATATTTAATAAATATATATATAACGTTGACATTCATGACTCTGTATATATAAATAACTAACAATATATATATATTATTATATATACCGTATGAATTAAGTATATATCCACATATATAATATATTATATATAGAATTTAATTAATTAAATTTAATTTTATTAATAAAAATTCTATATACTATAATATTTATAAAGTAATTTAATTAATTTAAATTTTATTTTAATTAATTAAAAAGTAGTATATATATTTAATACATTATATACTATCTATACTATATACTATTACTAATATACTAGTTAATTAATTAAATCTATATTTAATTAATTAAAGTAAATATATATAAAATTTTTATTTTTGCTAAAAAAAAAGGAAAAAAAAAAAGAGAGGAAAAACATTTTACTTGGCAAATAAATACACGCCTCCGCAACCCGCTCAATGTCGACAACGAAAAATGGCGGTTTTCAAAAAAGGTTGTTGGATGCAGAGCAAAAGATAAATAACAACCACGACGAAGTCAGTAAAAGATTAAATGAAGTCAAGAGCAAGCTTGGGGAGCAAGTGGACAAAATCAAAAATCTTGAAGATACGACAAATCGAATAGAGGTAAAGATGGAAAATTACCATGCTCAGACAGAAGCAGGGATCAGAGAGGTCTTAACAATGCTGAAAAGTTTGTGTAAAAGGTCAAATTGTACACCCGAACAACTACTAAAAGAAGATGAAGAGAATCAAGAACACATCTCATCAGATTCAACTAAGTCCACAGACTCTCATGACAAAGTTGAATCCCCAAAAAAATCAGCGACACCCCACCAAGAAGCAAGTAACACTACCTTTACAAACAAGCAACTTTGGGATACCCTTAATAATCAACACCCTTTTTTTGCTCAACCATTAGCCACATACCAG
>APFE031466137.1:1917-12843 GCA_000404065.3 Pinus taeda | reverse complement strand
TCAAGGCACTAAATAAAAAAGAAAAGGTTGGACGCTAAGGGTGGAAGAAAAGGACGATTTCTTTTGCGATAAAGCAGGTCACTATGCAAGGGAGTGCCCTGATAGAAGGGACTCACACCGGGACGATGATCAAAATCCCTCTCATGGCAATCAAAGGAATGGCAAATTTAATAGCAAAGGTAAAAAGAGTGCTGGAAATCAAGGAAGAGGACAACCATTCAAGAAGGCTAGAAATTCCAGGTATGAATCCAACATTGTTGAAAATAAGCAGGATGAATATTATCTACCAACTGCTCTATCTACCTATGCTCCTTTGGACTTAATGGGAATTTGGCTTATTGATAGTGGTGCCTCAAGGCACTTCACTGGTTACAAAGAAGTTCTCCATAATCTGATAGAGAAAGAAACTAACCTGGAAATTGTCCTTGGAGATAATATGAAATATCCCGTGAAAGGTGTAGGCAATGTCTCTCTCAAATTGAATCAAGGTAATACGATCCACTTACCAGATGTATTATATGTACCTGACCTCAAAAATAACTTGGTGTCCATCTCGGCAATGGAAGACAAAGGCTACAAGGTAACCTTCAGCGATGGCAAGGTACGCATATGGAAAAATAATGTTAAAGATGCCTTCACTCTTGGGTTTTAAGTCGATTCATTATATCAAGTCGGTGGAAGCCCGCTAGGTGTCATGTCTTGTGACACATCTCTTTAGTCCGAACTTTGGCATCGGAGGTTTGCCCACCTTCATTACAAAGCTTTACCCGATGTAAGACAAATGGTAACAAGGATGCCCGAATTCTGAGTAGAGAAAGAAGGTGTATGTCCAGGATGTGCCGAAGGAAAGCTCGAAAGGGGACCATTTCCCTCAAGCCAAAGCAAGACCTCCGATATATTACAACTGGTTCACTTAGACATATCTGTTATGATGCCTGTGAACTCCTTGGGAGGATATTCATATTACCTTACTTTTACAGATGACTATTCTTGAAAGACTTGGATATACTTCTTGAAAAAGAAGGATGAAGTGTTCTCTTGGTTTCAACACTTCAAAGCCTTGATCGAGAATCAAACCGAAAAGAAGATAAAAATCTTAAGGACTGATAATGGGACTGAATATGAATCTAACGAGTTCCATGATTTTTGTAAAGAGGTTGGCATCAAGAGGGAGACTACTACACCATATACTCCTGAACAGAATGGTGTGGCAGAAAGGAAGAACTGTACAATTGTGGAAGTTGTCCATGCCATGCTCCATGATCAAAGACTTCCAAAGTTTCTATGGGCCGAAGCTGCAAACACCGCCGTATATGTACAAAACCGATGCCCTCATCAATCATTGGGTTCCAAGACTCCTGAAGAAATGTTCACCAGTGAGAAACCTGCCATATCTCATTTTAGAATTATTGGAAGCCCTATATATTTTCATGTGTCGAAATAGAAAAGGAATAAATTGGGTGCATCTGGAAAGAAAGGAATCTTTGTGGGCTATGGAGAAAATACTAAGGGCTATAGAATCTATGTAGCCGGTCAAAGGGAAGTCATGATTAGTCATGATGTCACCTTTGATGAACATATGGCCCTCAGTAAGGTGGACAATCTTCCGACTTTGAGGAGCTCTCAAGAAGCCAACACCAAGGAACCGAAAGAAAAGGATGATGAACAAATCCTGATGTGGAAGAACCCATGGATCCTATTGATCCACCTGAGCCTTCCTCTTCTAGGAAGAGACCCTCTTGGCTTAGGGGGCTACTTGATGATGCTGAAGGACACACTACACCCCAAGGAACCTTCCGTGAAAATAAGAAACCCAATAGGTATCAGGGACACCTGACCATCATGAACACGATCATACAAAATGAGCCTTCATCATTCTCAGATGCTGTCCAGCATCAAGTATGTAAGGATGCTATGACCGAAGAGTATGAGTCTATTATGAAGAATGATGTCTGGGAAGTAGTTCCTAGACCCCAGGACAAGACAGTTGTCACTTCTAAATGGCTTTACAAGATAAAGCATGCAACAGATGGAAGTACGAAAAAATACAAGGCTCGTTTTGTTGCTCATGGCTTCTCCCAGAAGGAAGGTATAGACTATGACGAGATATTTGCACCTGTTGCTAGATATACCACCATCCACTCGATCATAGCCCTTGCAGCTTCACAAGGATGGAACCTATATCAGATGGATGTCAAGACCGTGTTCTTGCATGGTTTGATCAAAGAAGAGGTCTATGTAGAGCAACCGGAAGGATTTGAGATTTATGATCAAAAATCTCATGTATGCAGGTTGAAGAAGGCTCTCTATGGGCTGAAGCAAGCACCCCGAGCATGGTATGAGAGGATCGACAGCTACTTGATGAAGCTAGGATTCACTAGGAGTGAAGCCGACCCTAACCTCTACTTTAAGGTTGAAGATGACAAACCTCTCATATTGATGCTATATGTGGATGACCTCTTCCTAACAGGTGCAGACCCTCTCATTCACAAATGTAAGAGGGAGTTGGCTTCTGAATTTGAAATGAAGGACCTAGGATTGATGCACTATTTCCTAGGACTTGAAGTCTAACAGAAGCTAAGGGAAATTTTCCTATCTCAAGGAAAATATGTGGTGAAAATATTGGAAAGATTCGGTATGGTGAACTGCAAGCCTGTAACTACCCCGATGGAGCTTGACTTTACGAAGTTAAGCGGTAGCGCTGCTGGACCTGTTTTATGAAATTCCACCGAGTATCGTCCCATCCAGATATATGCTTAGCAGTCAACACGTTGAGTCAACATATGGTTGAACCTCACCACATACATTGGATTGGTGCCAAGAATTTGTTAAGATATCTTCATGGCACAATCAGATATGGGTTGTAAGAACCCATTCATCCGCGGATTTTATAATAGCAGAAAATGAAATCTTGCATACAATTTTTTTCAGAATTTAAATAATTAATCTATTGAATACTAACCTGTCTGCTTTGTTGGCAATCTATCCGCTCTGCTCTGCTGTCTACTTTGTTGACAATCTGTCCGCCCTACTCTACTGCAATTCCTGTCCGACTGCGTTACTTAAATGGCCAAAACCTCCCTGCCGAACTGAGTACAACCTAGGTACTTAGTCTCAAAAAGCTTTCCAATTGAAGCAGTCTGATTCCCCCGTGCCCAAAAACTTTAGTATAATCAAGGCTCGTATCCATAATTATTCTCTACTCTGCTGCCCCCCGCAAACTGGTTTTTCCCTCTTCTTTTATTTCCTCATACACCACTTTCTCCTCATTCCTGTGTCAAAAATTTGGTTACGTGTACTTTATGAAATCAAATCTCATTTGATTTCATTGATCTTTATTGAATAAATGGTTTAATTTAATAAGGTTTATTTATTATATTCTTTTTTAATGAATTAATTAAATTTATTAAATTTATACTTTTTAATTAATTTATGTTTATTATTTTATTAATTTTAAATTGTAATTTTAATCTATATTTTAAAATTAATATTTCTGCTGGTTTTAAGGACTTATCATATATATGATACTCTGGTGTGGTATTAACTTATTACCTTAATTTATATCTTCTCCTGTAGTAACTAGTTTATATATAGTTGGATACATGTGGGTCCATGCATACGTAGTTATCATATGGAGGTCTCATATGTATGCTAATACTCGTATTTTATTTATAGGGGGGGTCATTACATGGGTTAAGATACATTGCCAGAGATGTGAGACTACTTGGATACACTGATGCTGATTGGGCAGGCAGTGTGGTGGATCCTAAGAGCACTTTCGGGTGTTGTTTCTCCTTGGGATCTGCTTCAATATCTTGGATGAGCAGGAAGCAAAAGTCGGTGGCTTTCAACACCGCCGAGACAGAGTATATTGCTACTAGCATGGCCTCCTGTGAGGCAGTCTGGTTGCGAAAGCTCTTCAGTGAGCTGTTTGGATTTACATTGGATACCACCATGATCCTATGTGACAACCAGAGTGGGATTCGTTTGTCAGAGAATCTTGTATTTCATGATCGCTCCAAGCATATCAATATCAAGTACCACTATATTCGAGATATGGTGTAGCGAGGAGCAATAAGGCTCCAACATATCGGTATAGATGAACATGTCACCGACATCCTAACAAAGCCCCTAGGGAAGGTCAAATTCCTGACTTTCCGAGAACGACTTGGTGTCGTTCAAAGACACTCTGATGAGGGTCTTGTATGATCTATTGAACTCTGGGAGCTCCGGGAGGGTGCGAGGTACTTCTTGGAGCGACATATGACCACAGGGTAAAAGAATAAAAAATTTCCCTGTAACATCCCATTGCGACTATGTAACAGGATGATTAGTTCTCCTGAGAGGTCTGGATGATGTGTTCTCCATGACAATTATGTAGCAGGATGATTAGTTCTCCTGTGAGGTCTGGATGATGTGTTCTCCATGACGATTATGTAGTAGGATGATTAGTTCTCCTATGAGGTCTGGATGATGTGTTCTCCATGACAATTGTGTAGCACGATGATCAGTTCTTCTGTGAGGACAAGATTGATTAGTTCTCCTGTCAAGGCATCCTACCCATGCAGTCTGAGACTCATGGGAAGTACCTCTCATCTGGTCAATGAGCAGGGAAATGAGGATAGGGACCATAGTAGTACCGATGGACGCATCACTGTATCTACCGTACTCCCTATGCTACGATGACCTTCATTGATCTGGGATCAATGATACTGGTCTGGGACCAGTGGTAGGAGTTGTACCCACTATGACGCTGACTTCGGGTCGGTTGAGACTAGTCTAGGACCAGTGGTACACACTCTGAGACTGACTTTAAGTCAGTGGAGGATGATATTGGTTTGGGACCAGTGGTAGGAGTTGTACCCACTATGACACTGACTTCAGGTCGGTTGAGACTGGTCTGGGACCAGTGGTACACACTCTGAGACTGACTTTGAGTCAGTATGATACATCCTCGATCATTTCTTCCTCTTCATAATTAGGACAAAGCAGAGCAGAGCAGAACAAAGCAAAGCAAAGCAGATCAGAACAGGGCAGAACAGAACAGAGCAGAGCAAGGGTCAAGCTATACAGGGAGTGCATTTGATGGATGAATAGTAGCGACTGACAGACATATTGCAGATGGAGTTCTCCCTAGTTGAGAGGGAGTGTTATAATTAGCAACTAGTGACAAACTCCATGTGGGTCATCTTATTATTGGCTGATAATATTTTTATTAGATTCCTCTCATCGAGAGGTGTAGGATTGATCTAAATATCATCCGATTCCGATAAGTATTTATGGAGATATGAATTTATTTTGATTATGGAATAATTATCAAGCCAACCTACAACTCATGTAGGCTCAGAAGTCCAACAGTCGCATCTATTCAATCATCAATAGTTGTATATAAATACAAGAGGCCTTTTCCTCATTTGGACTCACTCAACTCATCACATCTCTCTCTCTCCTGCGCAAAAAAAAGGCTCTTCTCCTACTGCGCAGAAAGAGACTCTTCTCTCACACGTGTGGAAGGAAGGTGCAGAATTTAGGGCTGCAATTGCAGAACCAAAGTTTGACCAGTGTTGACCATCAGTCTGCCTCTCAGAATTGCGCTGTAGGTGAATTTGGATCTCCTCTGAAGGCCACATTTTTTGGTGAAGGAATCAAGCCGATCCGATGGTCGGTTTGAAAGATATTGTTTGCTTTAGTTTGGCTGATCTAGGGTTTGCTGCTGCTGATGTAAATCAGATTTATGTACTATTTCTCTCTACTGAATTATTGAAGATAAAGGAAGATTTGATCAAAGGGTTTCCCCATATTGGGGTTTGTCCCTGGCTAGCCACCACATCTTGTGTCTCTTGTCTTGGCTTGTTTTCTGCCGATCGTTGAATGTTCTATCTGCACTTTACTTTATGTACAAGTGATTGCTAATCTGTGGATAATAATAAGAAAGATAAGTAAACTTCTATAAGCATAGAACATACCATAACTTAACAATAATTGACCACAAGGTTTCATAACCACAATACATATAGTACCTGCCATTGTATCATTACATCTCCTCTAGTAAGGGAACAAGGCTGCACATTTTAGGTCATATTGCATCATGCCCTGTATTGAGATATTGGCAACACACACCTTCAGGCAAGGTTAATGACATCACTTTTGTAACCCTTTCATGACACTCTACTCCACCAGGGTAAACTATTGTCCTACCTAGGGTTAGACACACTGGCACTAAGACATTTATAACACTAAAATTTGTAATTACAAAAGTTGCACAATCTTTAGTAGCAGTTCCCATAATTCATAATATCAGTTATGCAATACTTCATAGCAGTTCTTGCTATAGCAATATATTATGGAAAAATGTTGGACAGGATTGCACTTACATCCTTCTTTCTGCTATCTAATGGCTACAAAGACTGGCTCCTAATGCCTAGAACATGACAACATGGATAATTTAGAAACAATCATGCATCTTTACTTTTGTCACAAGAGTAGACCTGTTATATGGATTCATAACATAACTTCAAAAGCCCTGCCCCCACAAACTCAACCTAGTTGAACCTACTTCCTAGTGTGGTTAATAATGACAAGATGCTATGCTATGCAACTTGATAGCCTAGACTGTGTTGTGGTTCTAGAAAACTTCAAGTGTCAAAAAAAACTTACGCAATCTGTTCTATGATAAAGCTGTTTGGGATACCTGAAATAATAACTGTATCATTGATGACTTTTAAAAAATGGCAAGATATGGAAGGTAAGGAAATCAATGAAAGGGTGAGCCACCAACAAGATCCTAGAGTTTAGTATTCAACTGAGTTTGAAAACACTAGCATTTTAATCAGTGAAGAAAGACATCACCTAAATCATTACATTTTCATGTAGAACCATTTATTAATTCAATTTTCAAATACAGAATTTGAGAGGCATACCATAAGTTTTCCATGTAATTCCAAACAACCTATGATGAATAGTATCATTTGTTCACATAAATCATCAAGCCTTGCAAAGTTACAAATTCTGGGCAGAACCATAAGCAGTCCAACGAACATGAGAATAACATCTCTGTGCACATATTAGATACTGAAGAACTTGAAGAACTGAAACATATTAGATGCATTCATTACTCAGAAATTTACATACAGCTAATACATATAAATTTTGGCCACAATCTCCCCAAATTCACAGCGTAATAAATCATGGAAGAACACAGTTACTTGGCATTTAATAGCAGAAAGATGTACAAGGAAAATAGGGTGGGTAGAACCTGGTAATACGTTCAGCTAAACAATCCTTTCTGTTTCTCCTTGGGTTCAACCTTTACACACCAGTAATACTGCCCAGTCTTGGTCTTTGTACTAGCACGCAATCCCAGAAGAAATGTTACAGTTCTATGCATACGCACAAGAAAGAATCTGCCTTCTTAGTGACCCTTCCAGCACTTGTGATCAGTGATTGTACAAAGACAAAGATTAACAACACAACTATATTGATTATTACAATGATTAGAGATGCCAATGCAAATAGTTCAGAGACTTCAATCCACTTCAATATTTCAAGAAAAACATCTCATGCATTCTTGAACGCAAACTAGTAACCAGATTGCATGAATTGCAAATGCACATTTTGCAACTCAAAAAATTTTGCTGAATAAAAATTCTCCATGCTCACATTTAAGAAATGAAAAAGAGATCATACGCTTTGACAAATCCTACATATAAGGAAGTGTCAAGGTATTTGGAAGCCCTCTTCTTTGGAGACAGTACCTAGGTGGTTGGCCATTCATAACAGCCCAGCAGTAAAGGGTCAATTTCATCCTACTACACAAACTGATTGATGTTGCATGCCTTGTGAACAGAAAATGGTTAAGCATGTAACATGGGATTGCAAACATGGCCTTACCTTTTGGGCTCGTGTTCTTCTATTTCTCCCCTTCACTGAAAACAAGTTCTTTGGGGATTAAATGGATGGTCCAACAAGCGGCTGTTCTATGTGGGATGTGATCAGATTGACAGACATATCTTTCTTGTAGAGATAAAATTGTCAAGCAACTTTTTGCGAGAGTAATAGTCAGTTCAACATGGGAGAAGTTTCAGCCTTTCCATCAGATCTGACAATCTAGATTTCAGCTAGGATTGACATCTTTAGAAATGATATACATTATGTTTAAGTTGGAACCAAAGCAGACATGCTATCCTTGTTTCTGGTGAAAGGGGGATCTTGTGTGACTATTGTCTAGCTCCTGAATGTGAAAATATCAGTTTATATGAAACATAAGGTATTTGATGCATTTTTTCCAAAAAAACAAGCTAGGATTTAATGGAATTAAGTGGTAGTTTACCTTTGCTTCCATTCTTTACTTAGATGCAGAAGTAAATTCCATCTTGATTATAGTTTCAGTACATTTGACTTAAGGCATGGTGAATAATGTGAGTCTCATCTACGAATAAATTAAGTGGACATTAGAGGTTATTGCCAATTGGTGCTGAAGGTACTTTAAATGATTTTACTCCAGTTCTCGACTCAATGATGAATTTAAAAGATGTAATTTTAACAAGAAGTGTTATTGTGCTTCAATTCTTAACTGAGTTTAATTTAATTTTATCTTTTAGGATAGACAATTTTTTAGAAACCAAATGCAAATAAGTAGTTTTATTGGAGCCTGTGTGGTTAGCTCAACTGATTGTCACCAATGTTGTTGAGCATTGGCAAGTTTTGTGCCAATAGGTGTATGCTTAGAATCCACCATGCATGAGGGGCACTACTCTATGCTGGCAGATTTACTAGGGTTGTTGTACAGTAATGTAGGGAAGTATCCCTTGGGTTTCCCCGGAAAAAAAGTAGTTCTATTTGATTGGGAAAGGAAAGCTTCATTTATTGTATCATTATTACACTAACTGCGCCATGAAGTATCTATACAAAGGACTAAAGAGGGATTTACAAGGAGGGAGGACAGAAAGAAATGGGAATAGCGGAAAAGTTTCCTATCCAAACTTTGTGACAACTAGAAATTTTTCCACATGAAGAACAAAATATAGTCAACATTCATAACAGGTTTGAATTTGAAAAGGTGGACTGTGGTAGACTTACAAGTACAACAGTGTCAAATAACTAACAATGAAGAAATAAGAGGAAATGAAAGTATAAAAATAACACCCACTGTTAATATATAAACAGATGAACACATGAGAAAAACAATTTCCAGACATTAGAAAGGTAAATGTATGAGAAAAAATCTATTTTGTCTTAGCTCAAAAAGGGCCAAACAACAAGTGATACAAATATACAAGTGATTCAAAATTGCATTCAGAAGGTGATAATCTGAAACGCGAAATGGTGAAGCAGTAATGGTTAGAAATCACAATAAGATAGATATCAAAAATATTTATAAACACTTGTAAATGGAGGACACTGCAATTTTTTTGGGTGATGGTTCTACCCCAAAACAAACAGCCTAACAAGAGAGTGAGGTTTATCTTAACCTTTTACCTTTACCAAATTCTGAAAACATTGTTTCACTGTACCAACAACTTTAATGACGATGGAACTCTAATTATGTTTAAAAAATGTATGGTGCTGGAAAGAGAATCCTTCCGCACAAAATTTAGCTTACTTTGGCTTTGACTGATGGATTCCTTTGTTAAAGCTTAAAAATGTGCTAATCAGGAATTAGGATTCATCCATGGTAGTCACTGTTTCCAACATATAGAAAAAGCAAGGTGTGGGAGGGTAAAATTGGCTTGTGTTGTATAGTAATTTGTCAGAACTGGTTGTTGGTGCATGAGATATGCTAGGCGGATGTGACAGGGATGGTAGGCCAGAGTATAGAGTGGATGGGTCCTCACACAATAAATACTTCACATGATACCCATTCTTTCCATAGCCTTTCGTTTTGAACAACCTTCTAAGAGAAAATTTGAAGATCAAACAAAGAAACTTGGTTCCAAATGCCTATATTTACAACTAGTGGATCACAAGTGTTCATTTTGTCCTCTTATTAACAATCCAAATTCAAGATGAAAATGATCCACATACTACATAGTACATACCATACAATATTTTCCCTTCAAAAAGCATTCCCTACTTAATGTACTATAACAATTTCTTCCATTCACAAAGAAAACAAATTATTCTAACCCACCTTAGACAACCTACCCTCTGTCCATACAAGCCCATTATTTTGGTAAAATATTGTGCATATCCAATCTGGTGACCATCCTCAAAGAATATCCTGATTTCCTTGGCATCTTTGTCCATGTCACCACTTGCAAAACCTTGATAAGCCATGTCAAAGAAGGGATAGTGATTTTTCATCTGGCCACATGTAACATAGACACATTGATAAGAAAGCTAAAGGATAAGTGGAATATTGTTAGTTCTAAGAAAAACACCTAAAGTGGAAACAATATATAACTTAAATTGATAAGAAATTTCCTTCCATTGCTCCACGGTTAGATCTACACCTGCGGAATTGTGAGCACATGCTTGAGCAAGAAAAAGGAACCATTGGAAGCATTCTGTGTTAATTTCTGGTAGCAACAAATGTGCTTTAAGTCTCATATTTTGCAAGAAATCTTGGGCACATGTATTCCAAAGAACCCAGAAAGTGTTTTAGCAAATTCCACTCGGAGACAATTTTATTAAATTAATTAATTATTTTTAATGGGTCCTGTTGACTACTAGAGTAGCACCTGATGATTATGTGAAGACTCCATGCCCAAGGATGATCCAGAGGACATTTGTACCATCAGATGTCATCAGTCAACAGAGTTTTTTAACTCTACTTCTATCTTCTCATCATCTTTCTTGTACCCAGATTCCACACCCTGCGGGGAATTGTAATAAGTGATGCTAGTATGATGAGTTTCTTGAATTTGTAACAAGCCTAGGATGTGGGACTCGATCAGCAAACGAGTACACCTTGGAGTGTTTTTTTTA
>APFE031466132.1:25587-54056 GCA_000404065.3 Pinus taeda | reverse complement strand
AAACTAATATAAGTTCCCTTAGATTGAGAATGGATAAGATCCTACCTCTTATATCATTAATCCTTATTTGATGAAGTCCTTCTACCTTTGTTCCAGCGATTAGCTCCTTAGTGTCAATCAAACACCTGAAACAAAGAGATAAGTAACCAAAGCACACATGATAACATACAAAATATTCAACTGACTTAAGAGGCTAAGGAGTCTTAAGCTACCAACTAACATATGCAATTGATATAGGAAACAAAATATTAGTTGTATTATTATAACAAAAAGGAAAGTACAAACTTCGCCTTAGTGTTGCAGGTTTCCTTCGACGTATCCAGCTTCCAGCACCACTATTAGGATCTCATGATTCACCTTCAAAACAACGGAAGTTCAAGGCCTCTTCCTCATTTCATCAAACCAAACAAAACTACAAGCTTATTCTCCATTCATAAACACAAACTAGAAGGCTAAGGTTCTCAAGATGGCTATCAAGATTTTTAGATTATTTTAGCCCTTTCATTAGCTAGCTGAGGTTGGGAAAGGAGGAGATTTTTTAGCTTGAGAGAGGGGAAATGGATCCTCTTACGATGGGAGAGGTCTTATACCTTTTGTTTTGTTCCATGTTAATAGGGGAAAGAGCCCAAACAATCTCTCTCAGCTCTATCTTTCATTTACCACACTTCTGTTCACAAAGCTTCTAGACCTAAAAACTTTGGCTCCATTTTTAAAAAATTTCCAAAAGAGGGTCAATGTAGGTAATGAATGGATTACCAGTGTCATTTGTAGCTAGGCCCAGTGTTAGAATCTACAAATCAGCGCAGTGAAGAAACTGAGTGATAACACCGGTCTTGAAAACTGAGTTTGAAGGAATATACTTGGGAAATGATGTAAGAGGGAAATGTTCTATAGATGAAAAGGGATGTTAGGACATGTTATTCATGATAGGGAAACACATGAGGGTCACTGTAGAGGTCCTCCAGGATCTAGGAACGGAGAGTATAGGGACAATGACAAAATGTTGTGTAACAGTACCATGTTGAGCTTGCCCATCCACATTTGGATGGTTCTCCATGGTCTCTTATTATTCTTCTTCAGAAAGGTGAGGGTCAAATACCTGCCAACATATGGGCCTTTCTGTTAGCTTCATTGGCAAAAGGGCCAAAATTGGATCCATATATGCTCTTAAAGTCTCCAAATTTGCTTAAAATCATGCCAATGGATCCAAAAATTCTCTTGAAATCTTCAAGATCTGCTCAAGATCATCCAAAGATCAAAATCAGTGCAAGAGGAGAGCCCTTGGAAGGGTGGAAATACACTACTGGGAGGCAAAAAGCACTTGAAAACCATGATAAAACCAAAATTGCAAGCTTAAACATTGAAAGAACAACATCCATTAGATCTGGCCGATCAACGGCCCAAGTCTAAGTGGCGAATCGCAATTGGCACTACAGAGAGGATCACTTAAGCATGGGTGCAAGACCCCATCGATCAGTGATCTCCGATGATCAGATCGGTGGGTCGCATTGTCGGGTGTATCGGCGATTTGAGTAAGGGCCCTGGGCATCAGCGATAAGGGATTGCAGTCAGATTTCATTGCTATATCACAGTGGAGCAGCACCAAGGGGCGGGGCCTATGTGTAGGGATATGGGCAATGTAATAACTAGACCCGATGGTTATATACAGGATATTTGATAATATTTCAAGTCCACGGGTGGGTTAGCTTTAATTCATTTTCAATGTATTTCATTATATAATGAAATACAAAGGGGAACTTGGCAGTGCTGATAGCGATGAAGCTCAGACCCAAAAGGGTCTAGGAAGTAAAATATATATTATTTGAGATCTGCACAAAGTCTGGTTTTAATGCATTTTTATGTATTTTTTTTATATAGCAAAATACAAAGGGAGCATAGGGCGGTGCCGATAGTGATGATTCCTAGACCCAAAAGTGTTCAGGAACGAAATATATATTATTTCGGGTCCACCTAAGGCCAATTTTCATGTGTTTTCAGTTTTTTTATGAATTTCAAGATATGAGGAAAATATAAAGGGACAAGCCACCTGCGATAAGCGACATCGACCCAAAGGGCGGACTCGATAGAGGAATAAACCATTTTTTGAGGACTTTTGAAGTCTGGAAAGGACAGAGAGGGGCAAGATTTCTCAATGTTGCTGTGTTTTCTATTTAAAACAGAGACAAACATTATTTTCAGTAGAAGTCCACAATATGGTAGCATTTTTCTATGTTAACAGAAATCATGTATTTTTAAACATTTGAAAGGACCACAGCATGCACAGCTCATCCCAAACTGACAAAGAGGTTGAGAAGTAGCACAACACAATAGAGCACGCGTAGCTATCCAAAACAAATAGAAATATCAAAGGCCACAATGTAACTCATCAAAGCAAACATCATGGGGCATCTCTGGCACGAGAGAGCTCCCAGACAACACATCAAAATATCTGAAGGTGGTTATTCCTCTGTCAGAAGGATAAAACCTTCGATCCATTCTTGCCTATTCAAGAAATCAATTAGTTAAGGGACAAACAGGATAGATTAGGACTCCAAGCCTTTGATAGCTCAGGAGCATTGTAAAAGGCCTATAAAGGGCTAAAAACTAAATGTAGCAAGGGTTCAACTTCTGGAGATTGTTCCAACTCTGTTTCTCCAAGCTTCTCATCTTCATTCTAGCAATATAAGCTTCCTTTGCTATTATATGTTCAATGTCTATTTTATCTGTTGTTCTATGCTTGCACTTGAACAGTTTGTTCATGTTTTCTTTTGTGTCTAAGGCCAAATAACTATCATCTTATCCCTCATTTGATAAATTATATTTGCAAGCTTCTTTTACTTCCTGTCGCTGGCCATTCATATGTGTTCATATATGCATTTGCTGGTATAGCTGGTATTCTCCATCTATCATTGAATTTACAAACTATTGAACATTAGTGGTCTAAAGCCTGGTAAAGCTGAGGGTGTTCATACATGCCTTGAGTTAAAAAGCAGAGTTGAAATGGTTATTTGGCTTGATCCAAACCATCATTCATTCCAATAGTTCAAAGAACAATATTGAAGATTATATGTTACCACGCATCTCCGATATGCAAACTAGGAGAGTTTCCTGGAATGATAACATAATTGGTGCCATTGCTGGGGAGAGGAAACTGATGCTCAACTTCCCTAGGAAATGACATAGATCTAGCTTTGATGATAGACAAAGTCTGAGAACTTTTTTGGTTGTAATCATCTATTTGGCGACTCTACTAAAGGATGAACCTCTTGGCAACTCCACTTCATAGTTTTGGCTCAATTCGTGAGGCATAATAGGAGAAATCCTCAGAAATCACAAACTGACCCAGCATTTGACCCTGAAAAAATCATCAAAGAAAGAAAGGTACTACAAAAAGGAGCATTAGGTTCAAGTAAACCTAAACAATCTTCTAAATCTCCTCAAGAAAATCCTACAATAGAACAAATACATGTTGAGAGTATAGCTTCTAATACTAGTAGTGAAGAAAAACTCTCAGAGATTCATAAAGATCATTATTCTTTAGGTTCTCCTTTTGTTGTAAGCCCAAAGGAAACCTCACCTCCTCTCCATCATACTCCTTTAGTCTTGTCAGTCACTCCTCAACCCTCTATCATTTAGACTGCCAATACTCTTATAGCCACCACAGCTATGGTAGGAACATAAGCACCCACCAAAATGGAAGGAATCATAGTTGCTAGGTATGGACCTCGAATACTGCCCACTCCTTTCAATGCCATGCCTACTGGAGAATATCATAAATATAGGCCTAAGTTAACCGCGACTGAAGGTGTTATAGATGAAGAACATCTTGAATCATTCTATAACTATGTTGATAACCTGGACATTAGTGAAGATGATCTGTGGATGAGAGTCTTTGTCCAAAGCCTAGATGGAGAGGCTAGAAAATGGTTCAGAGAACTGACCTCAAGATCTATAGAAAATTTTGAGGCTTTAGATGATGCGTTCCTAAAGCATTGTGGGGATAGGAAGGATCTCCTCTACTACCACATTGAGTTTGGAAACTTAAAGAGGGAAAATGGTGAATTGTTGTTTGATTTTAATAAGAGGTTTAACCACATGTACAGTAAGATACCAGCTAAAGTAAAACCCACCACTACCTCTGCTAAACTCACATATACTAGTGCTTTTGATTCTAACTTCTACCTACTGTTGAGGGAGAGGCGATGTGCTACTTTGGGATACGCAGGGTGCAGCCTTGGAAGTAGAATCAAACATAATGGCTATAGAGAAGCTCAAGGGAAATGTTGATAGAAGAAGATAGAGGGGCGAGTCTTTATCATCATCAAATCCCAAGATAGATAAAATGACCAAAATGATAGAGTCATTAGCCTCCAAAATCTCCAAATTAAATATTGAGAAGCACCCTGGGAAAGCAAGAGTTCCTATTGCCTTTTCTCCTAGAAATCCAAATCCAAATCCGTATAGAAAAACTAATGAGCAGTTGCAGATTTTGCAAAGAAGCAAAGATGCCAATGAAGACCAAAGGGTGAAGACCCATTTCCAGAATGTAGTCATGGAAGAAGAGAAGTTTGAAGAAGATGACGAGATCCATTGTCTGGAAGACAAAGGAAATGGCTTCTTTTTTACCTCAGTTGCCTATGAAAATTCATTATTTAATGACCAAATTAACCAAGAATGGGATGGTGAAGCTATTCTACAAACTGAAGATCAATAATGATATAATCTGAGGTCAAAGATGAATAATGCCAAGGAAACTCCTATTCAAAGAGCTGTTTTCCCTGCAGTATAGCAAGCTAATAAGCAGAGGTAACTAGCAGTTGATCCTATCATCCTCAAAGCTCCAACTCATGAGATAAGATATCTTGACAAGTCTCCTTCTCCTTTCAATTTTCAATCAAATATTCAGAAGCTAAGAATACCTATGCCTCTGATTGAACTAGTGAAGAATGAGCCCTTCAAAAGATCCATCCTCGAGGCCCTTAAGCCTAAAGCCATCCAAGCCTCTACTAACTATGTAAATCTACAAGATGACAAGCTAGTTGTTATTATCAGCCCAATGATTGAAAATTGTGATGACAACTCCCCATCATTCTATGTCTCTCTAACTGTTCATGATAAAATCCTTCACAATTGCCTTCTAGACATTAGAGCTAGCCATAATATAATGCCCAAGGCTATCATGGATGAGTTGGGTCTTGACATTACCAAGCCTTATCATGACCTGTTTTCTTTTGACTCTAGAAAAGTGAACTGTCTAGGATTAATCAAGGACCTAGCCATCACTTTGTCTCAACTGCCCCTGAAAAGCATGATGATGAATATTGTGCTAGTAGATGTACCCCCCAAGTTTGGCATGTTACTTTCCAGAGGTTGGATCAAGAGATTAGGTGGATCATTACAAAATGATCTATCCTATGTTGTTGTCCTAGTTTTCGGAGGTGAGAGCAAGAGATTATACAGAGAAGCTCAGTTGGCTTATATCATCAGCAATGAAAGGAATCCCACTAATCATCCCATCTATGATATTGACACTGCTTTTGGAGCATGTATTCTTCATATTGAAGAATCCTAGTTGGCCTCCATGCATCTTAAAAAACCAATTTTCCAAATCGCTTAGGAAGAAGGCCCACAGATTTGGGACCAATTCTTTGATGGGGCTTGCTCTAAGGAAGCTGTAGGGGTAGGTGTAGTCCTTGTGTCCCACACATAGGAATACATTCATTTGTCTTTCAAATTAACCTTTCAGGTCACAAACAACATAGCAGAGTATGAAGCGTTGATTTTGGGCTTAAGCACTACTAAGGAAATGGGCATCAAAGGCCTGAAAGTGTTTGGAAATGCAGACCTCATCATTCAATAGGTCAATAAAAATTTCCAAGCAAAGCATCCATGGTTGAAAGGATACAAAGATGAGGTATGGAGGCTCAAGGATTCTTTTAATAATTTCAGCATTTCTTACATTCCTAGAATGAAGAACCAACTTGTCGACTCCCTTGTTGTGTTCGCTAGCACGTTTATTCCTACTTTGCCTCCTAAATTGACATATGAAGTTCAGGTTAAATATAGACTATCTCTGCCTGACAATGTCAAATAATGGAAATTTTTTGAAGACGATGATGAAATTAATAGGTTTTTACAAGTCATTGAGGAATTTTCTGAAGCACACATCAACTAAGTCCAAGCTAAAAAACGATATCGGCTGAGGAAGCATTGTCTAGATACCTAGTAACCATATACCAAAGGCATTAGTGCCTCTAGAGAAGTTGTTTGTTCGTAAACACAATATAGGGAGCCCAGCCCATCTGAAATACATAAATCTATCCACTTATTTGTCCTCTACCCAGAATTTCAACTATTGCACCCTCATGAAGCAATTCACTGAAATTTTTTCATAGGAATACAACAATATTAAAACCTATGATTCGGACATCATTCAACATAAGATTCCACTGGAAAAGAGCACCATCCCTTTTAAATAGAAATTAAGACCTATCAGCCCTCTCTTATTTCCTTTGATTGAGAAAGAAATAAAGAATATGTTGGATGTCGAAATCATAGTTCCCCTAAGGTATTCAAAGTGGATAGCTAACCTTGTGGTATTAAGAAAGAAAAATGGAGAACTCAGGCTTTGTGTTGAATTCAGAAATCTGAACAAGTGCTCTAAAAAAAATAACTACCCCTTGCCTAAGATGGAACACTTGCTGCAAAGAGTTTCAGGGGCTAGAGTCAGGTCTTTCTTAGATGAATTTTTAGGGTATAATCAGATTGTTGTACATCCAGAAGATCAGGAAAAGACTACCTTCACTACTCCTTGGGGCACTTTCATGTACTCCAAGATGCCGTTCGAAATGATGAATGCTAGGGCTAATTTTCATAGGGCCATGGACATAGCCTTCGTGGGAGAGAAGGACATGTTTATCCTTATTTATCTTGACGACATAACAATCTTCTCCAGCAGTCACAAAGACCATTTGCAGCATTTGAAGAAGGTCTTCCTAAAGTGCATACAGTTTGGAATTTTGGTGAACCCAAAGAAGTCACAGTTTTCTCTAGAAGAAGGAAAACTTCTGGGACATATTGTTTCTATTGAAGGTGTGAAGATTGATCCAGCAAGGATTCAAGCCATTCAGATATTGCCCATCCCAAGGTCAAAAAGGGACATTCAATCCTTCCTAGGTAATATTAACTTTGTAAGGAGCTTCATTCCAAAATTTGCAGATTTAGTAAAGCACATCACTTCCATGTTGAAGAAAGGATCAAAAATAAAATGGATAGATGCTTCGCCATCAAGCAAGTTATCATGGAAGCTCCCACTCTAATCAGCCCAGATTACACTAAGGAGTTTTGCATCTTCTCTTTTTCCTCTTATGATACACTTGCAACAGTTTTGTTGTATAAAAATGATGAAGGCATAGAACACCCCGTGGCCTTTTTCAGCAAAACTCTAAGGGATGCTGAACTAAGGTATGAACTTATTGAAAAACAAGCTTATGCTCTCATAAAATATTTAAAGGAATTTAGAATTTATATTCTGCATTCCAAAGTGGTTGCGTATGTACCTTCAGCCTTAGTAAAGGATGTCTTAACTCAAATAGATATAGATGGAAAGAGAGCTAAATGAATTGCAAAATTCATAGAGTTTAACATAGAGGTGAAGCTCACTAAGCTTGTCAAGGGCCAGGGCTTGGCTAAACTTATGGCTGAAGAAAATTGCAGCTTGTTAGACATAAATTGCATTGGTCTAAATTCAGATGATAAGCAAACAGAGGAAGCAGCGAAAGAGAAAAAGCAGAATCAGCCTTTGGCTGAAAATCTAGCCACCTGTGAATGGTATTCCAACATAGTTCATTTTTTGCAGAAGCTAAAAGTCCCTCCAGGGCTTAGCTCAATTCAATCCAGGTCCATTAAACTCAAATCAGCCAAATTCTACATAAATAAAAATCTGCTTTATTGGAAAGACCCACCAGGAATCCTTTTGAGATGTCTAGATAAAGAACAATCTGTGGAAGTCATACACTAGTTCCATTCTAGTATCTGTGGAGGGCATCATTATTGGAAAACCACAACTCACAAAATCTTGAGGGTTGGGTATTATTGGCCTACTTTGTTCTCTAATTTATTTTCTTTAGTGATATCTTGTGACAAGTGTCAGAGGTTTGCAGGAAGACAGCAGCTAAAATCTCTACCCTTGAAGCTAGTACATGTCAATCGTCCCTTCCAGCAGTGGGGCTTAGACTTTATAGGTGAGATCAACCCACATTCCAGTGGCCAACACAAATGGATCTTAGTAGCCACTGATTATTTCATCAAGTGGATTGATGCTATACTCACTAATAATGCCAATCATCAAGTCGTCATAAAGTTCTTGAATGAGAATATTTTCACTAGATTTGGTTGCCCAACCAAACTAGTCACAGATAATGCAACAACTTTCAAGGAAAAAGAATTAGCGGACATGACTGAATCCATAGGAATTCAAGTGGTGCATCCTACCTGATATTATCCTCAAGGAAATGGCCTGGTAGAATCATCTAACAAGAGTCTAGTAAGGGTAATCAAAAAATTGTTAGAGGACAACAAAAATAGCTGGGATTCCAAGTTGAAGTTTGCACTATGGGTTGACAGAGTTACCATCAAAAAATCCATGGGGATTCTCCATTTAAACTGGTGTATGGCACTGATGTTGTTTTCCCTATCCAGCTGATTCTCCCTGTGGCTAAATTCTTGCAAGAAGAACAAGATGAAGAGAATGACATAGTAAGAAGAATGAATAACCTACTTGAACTACAGTAGATCAGAGAGCAGCAGGTTGAGAAGTCAAAGGATCATTATAAGACAATCAAAGAAACCTTTGACAGGAAGGAAAAAATGGACAATTTTGAAGTTGGTGATTAGGTGCTTAAATGGGATGAATTTAAGGAAAAGAAAGGTAATCATGGCAAGTTTGACTCCTTATGGATAGGTCTGTTTGTCATCGCTCAAATTCAGCAGAACAATACATTCATTATGCACAGTCTGGAAGGAGGAGATACTTTTGGTAGCCTAATAAATGGGCAGTTCTTGATACTTTATTTCATTTAAGGCTTTAAAGCCTTGTTATTGTAAATATGTTTTACTAGTTTTTAATTTTACAAAATAGACTCCGTGCCCAATGGAACACTAGGAGGAATATTTGATTTTGTTTTTATAGGAAAGGCATTGATCTGTGATCCTTGAAACCTCATAGGGAGGATTTCATCCCCAGAAGGAGCCAGTGTTAGCTTCACTAGCAAAAGGCCCAAAATTGGATCCATATATGCTCTTAAATTCTCCAAATTTGCTTAAAATCATGCCAATGGATCCAAAAATGCTCTTGAAATCTTCAAGATTTGCTCAAGATCATGTAAAGGCCAAAATCAGCGCAAGAGGAGACCCGTTGGAAGGGTGGAAATACACTATCAGGAGGCAAAAAACGCTTGAAAACCATTAAAAAACCAAAATCACAAGTTTAAACATTGAAAGAATAGCAACCGTTAGATCTGGTCGATCAATGGCTCAGATCTAAGTGGTGAATCGTAATTGGCACTACAAAAAGGATGACTTAAGAATGGGTGCAAGACCCCACCGATCAACAATCTCCAATGATCAGATCGGTGGTTGTATCGGCAATTTAAGTAAGGGCACTGGGCATCAACAATAAGTGATTACGATTAGATCACATCACTATATCACAGCGGGGCAGCACCAAGGGGCGGGGCCTATGTGTAGGTATATGGGTGATGCGATAATCGGACTTGATAGTTATAAACAGGATATTTGATAATATTTTATGTCTGTGGGTGGGCTAGTTTAAATGCATTTTCAATGTATTTCATTATATAATGAAATACAAAGGGGAACTTGGCAGCACTGATAGCGATGAAGCCTAAACCTGAAAGGGTCCGAGAAGTAAAGTATATATTATTTGAGATCCGCACAAAGTTCGGTTTTAATGCATTTTGATGTATTTTCGTTATATAATGAAATATAAAGGGAGCACATGGCACTCTCGATAGTGATAATTCCTAGACCTGAAAGGGTTTGGGAACGAAATCTATATTATTTCAGGTCCGCCTAAGGCAAATTTTAATGTGTTTTCAGTGTTTTTATGAATTTCAAGATACGAGGAAAAAATGAAGGAACCAGGCCACCCATGATAGGCAAAAGTAACCCAAAGGGTGGACTCGATAGAGGAATAAACCATTTTTGAGAACTTTTGAAGTCTGAAAATGATAGAGAGGGGTGGGATTTCTCAATGTTGCTATGTTTTTTGTTTAAAATAGAGACAATCATTATTTTTGGCAGAAGTCCACAGTATGGCAGCGTTGTTTTCTGCTAACAGAAAACATGCATTGTTAAACATTTGAAAGGGCCACAACATGTGCATCTCATCCCAAACCAACAAAGAGGCTGAGAAGTAGCACAATGCAACACAACACATGCAACTATCCAAAATAAACAAAAATATCAAAGGCCACAATGCAGCTCATCAAAATAAACATCAAGGGGCATCTTTGGCATGAGAGAGCTCCCAAACAGCACATGAAACTACCTGAAGGTGGTTATTCCTCTGTTAGAAGGAGAAAACCTCTGAGCCATGCTTGCCTATTCAGGGAATCAATAAGTTAAGGGATAGAGAGTATAGATTAAGACTCAGAGCCTTTGAGAGCCCAGGAGCATTGTAAAAGGCCTATAAAAGGCTAAAAACTAAATGTAGCAAGGGTTCAACTTATGGAGATTGTTCCAAATCTATTTCTCCAATATTCTCATCTTCATTCTAGCAATATAAACTTCTTTTGCTATTATATGTTCAATGTCCATTTTCTCTGATGTTCTATGCTTGCACTTGAATAGGTTATTCATGTTTTCTGCTGTCTAATGCCAAATAATTGTCATCTTATCTCTACATTGATAAATTAGATTTGCAAGTCTCATTTACTTCCTGTAGCTGGCCATTCATATGTGTTTATGTATACAATCTACTGGTACAGTCAGTATTCTCCATCTATCCATTGAATGTATAAATTATTGAGCATTAGTGGTCTAAAGCCTTGTATTGTTGAGGGTGTTCATGCATGTCTTGAGTTAGAATAGAGCTGAAATGGTTGTCTGACTTGATCCAAACCATCATCCATTCCAATAGTTCTGAGAACAATATTGAAGATTATATGTTACCAGGCATCTCCGAGCTGCAACCTAGGAGAGTTTTTTGGAGTGATAACACTTCCTATTTTTCATTTTTGGGATCCTTTTTTCCTGTGGGAATGTGTTCTACAAGTGTCCTTTTTGAAAAAAAAATTGACATTTCAATGTCATGTTCTTATAATATAATACTTGGGTCCACTTAAAAAATTTACATTTAAGTTGCATGCATTTAGGTAGACCTTTGCTAAGGTTTATCTCTACAAAAAATAGGGGAAAATCCTCTAGGAACTTATTGTGTTAGAAAGTAAGGGGGAGATTGGGTAGTATCACTCATACTGGCATGGTTGAAACCACTATATTTGTAGTGCCCAAATTAATGAACCATGGAGTAATGAAGAGTCCATCTCTAGCCTCAAACCATGACCCTTCATTTAGGAAGTACTTCATATTTTTCTATGTGTTGAATTGAACAGTGAATAAACCCTTAGAACATAAATAGATATCATAGTTGGGGGTATGAGTAGAGAATACCCATGGTGTAATGCATCATTACTAGTATAGAAACCATTGAGTTTATATATAACATCCTTTCATTAGAGATTATAAAAAAGAGAATTTACCTTTGGAAGATTCAATTCCATGGCTAGTGCTTTTTTCATTTTTGCTACTATATAGGATCCTAGGAGGTTTTGGATCATATCAGATGGGATGTGATCCTTCCCTTGTAGTACATCGTCAACAAAGATAGATCTACTGTACTTTCTAGAGCTCTTCCATGTATCCTCAGAATTAAAATAATGGTAGAGTTTCACACAATACCATAATATTTCATCTACTGGGAATCATGTAGCATTTTCTCTTCAAATAAAAAGATTTGAAATCTTGCAGAAATGCCAATACCTTTTTGTACATTGTGTTCCATGTTTTCAACCTGATCTGAGCCCCTAATACAAAAATAGAGGTCTTCCCTCTAATGTTTATTAGGAAAATATGAAAATTTTCCTTCTCTGTCTCTGCCTACCTTTTGGCCAAATCAAGAAAGAAGAAGTTATGTGATTTCCTTTATAAGGGCTTATCCCCCATGTATGCATGCTAATTCAAAACCACAAACCTCAAATATGACTTGGAAAATTGTGCATGAGATCCTGCAACCATGATATCGAACACCAACCCATTAGGGTTTTCACTTTGTAGATCCACCATAGCAATTATACCCCATATGGAGCAAGCCATGGTTGATCTACACCAAGATGCTAATAAATCTACTTCCAACCATTCTAGTATCAACTAAGAAATATGAATCCACCTGCCATTAGGATCTCCTCACTCATCCTTTGTCCAAGTCCACTAGTGTGGTGATGTTAGAGTTGTCTCCTACAAAATTCAAAGCATCATCGACCTCACCAAAATGGTTATATGTCATCATGATTATGGTCTAAGGGTGCCCTAAAATTGATGCTCCATTCCATGATATCCAAAATATCTTGGCTTAAAGGTCTAAAAATCACAAAGACAAAGGCCTCGTCATTTTCCCTATCCATGTCTGGGACCTCAACCTAGTCCATGCCACCTACCTCCTGCAAGTATTTTATGATCACGACAAAAACCCTAGTAGCCATCATTTCTCCCTCAATAATTTCACCTATTGCATTCATACATCCCCATCCATTCTTACATATGAATTTAGTCTCCCAATCTTTTTTCTTTCTCTCATTTGTTTTTAATAATTTTCTAAATTATTCTTTTTAATTTATTTATTTCATTTTTCAATATTGATCCAAACTTCATTTTTGTCCATTTTTCCTCTTTTTCCTCTCATGACATTATTTTCAATTTCCTGTCTTATTCAATTTTATTCTTCCATTCTTATTTAGTGATTTCCTCTTCCATTCATTCTTCTTATTGCATTATTTCTTAGAATTTCCTCTTCAATTCCTTTTTCTTCTTCCATTATTTTATATCATTTTCTTTTTTCCATTACTGTTTAAAATGAAACATCTTTCCATAGAGTCATAATTGTTTACTCTCTTTGAGATGTAGGAGATACATTAGAGGAGAAGGTCTTCAAATCTAGTAGGTCAAAGGAGATTTATTTTGATAAATGGAATTATATGGATAAATATGATGGTATTGAAATTTAGTGTTATGTTGTAATTTTAGCATTTTACTTATTTCACCTCTTCTAAAAACCATTTCCACATATGGTGGGTTTCTTCTTCTTTATCTACTTTTGTCTCTTGCAAAATTTTGTTATTTATCCAAATGTTATAGTGACATATTTTTCTCTATTATTTTAATAATTATAGCTTCACTCATCGATTTATACTTCTACATTGTGATTTGTTAAGTACTAGGTTGAATTTCATTATACAAAGTTCAGTAAATTAAATGGAATTTATATTATATTTTTTAGGATTTAGTAATGTAAATATTGTTATGCAACCAACACATAAAATAGAAGGAAAAATAGAGCAACGGCTTCAAAATCAGCCTCTTCGAGGGGGCACCCTCCTTTACATTACACAAATGAACAATTCTTGGATGATAAAAATGACAATACCTCCTTTCTATATATAGGAGTCTAAGGGGTCACAATATAGTCAAAGACAAAATAAAAATAATACTGTAAGGGCACAATAATAACAATAGTGGGATTCTATGGGGCACAATAATAATAATATGGGGACAACATGGGCACAACAATAACAATGAGGGGCTACAATGGCAATAATAATAAGGGAATACACTAGTATTATAGGGACATGACATTACCCTCTCCTTTAGAAAAGTGCTTTCCTCAACACTTGAGTAGTTCTAGATGTTTCTGTATAAAATTCTCATCCTCCCATGTGGAATCTTCAGTGGGTAAGTTCTTCCACTTGATGAGATACTCTGAAATTGATTGATTTCATAGTTGTCGAGTTCTTGTTTCTATGATTGCTACAAGTTCCAATATGATTTTTCCTTCCTCATCAAGTTCTAGCAATATTGTTTGAATTGGGAGCTTCTCACCTATAACCTTCTTTAGGCATGAAGCATGGAAAATTCGATGCACTCGAGAAGCTGTAGTAAGCTCCAATTTGTATGTCATAGTACCAATCTTTTGCAACACCTTGTATGGACCATAATACTTTGGTTATAATTTATTATCCTTCTTAGCTTGCTTGAGGGACATTTGTTTGTATGGTTGTAGCCATAGAAATACCCAGTCACCTACAACAAAACTTCTCTCACTACAATGTTGATCTACCTATTGTTTCATTCTATTACGTGCCAAAGTGAGGTTATCCTTTAAGTGTTGGAGAACTTGTTGTTGATGCTTGATGTGATCTTCCACTACTTGAACCTTAGAATTTTCTCTTAAATATGACGTGATGTGTTAGTGTCAGTCATTTATTCCTATCAACAATGATCAAATATTCTTTTACCAAGTTTTGTTAGGGGACTCAAGGTCAAATTTTATCATGTCACTAGGTTTTCAGAATAAAATTTGGTCACTGGTTAGGTTGTCTAGGATTATCTCTATTCTCTCAAAAATCTCACATGTCCGTCGCTTACATCACTCAGATAAGTGTAGCATCATAAAGAGAATATCATCATCATGTTAGTCATCAACATCAAGATTTCACTCTGTATAATGTCTTCATTAGGTCATTAGGGTTTCAAGGTCACCTACATTTTAATTTTATGCATTAAAATCCGGCATAGGATGAGTTGTGATAAGCAAATCTTTTCAATAAATTTTTATGTAATTTCATGAATACTTCATGGCCACAGTGTCAAGGTTCCAAAATAAAGAAGGTTCACTGTTCAAAGAGGTAAAAAAAAGTTCAGTTACAAATCTCCAAGGTCATCAAGTTCGAAAAGGAGTGAAAGTCATGTTTGAAAAAGATATGTGGGGCCCATTTTCACTCAAAAGAGGATCATAGTATGCCTATAAAAGCCTAAAATTCTCAAGAATATTTCATTTGCATCCTTACCTCCTTTGTTTATCAAGATCTTTCCTCAAGTGAAAAAACACAGATTTTCTAGCTGAAATTGGCAAAAAATCCTAGGCACTGTGCTTTTGTGAACTGCACTATGTTTCTGGGAGAGGCATTGCTCTTCTATGAACTTTGGTTCACTTTGGTGTTGCGCTTCTGTCAATTGTACTGCACACAGGATATAGTGTCTCAAAACTCTCTATTGGGATGGGGTCCCTTGGGGTCAATTTTGGGGCAAAAGCCTAAGTTTGATGTAAAAAGATGAAAAGTATCTGCAAATTGTGGTCACGAAGCATGTAGCTACTTATGAGTCAAAAAGGGTTTTTACCCTCATTTATATAAAGTTGAGTCAGCTTTTGAGATCTACCCATGGTATGTGGACCATTGGATTGTATAAATAAGTGTGTCTTAGAGAGTCTAAGAAAGGAACAAGAAGTATATGGGTACAAGCAAAGAAGCCTAGCACAGAGATAGAAGTCTAGAGGAGGGAAAGGCTCTGCAGCTAAGTCCGTAGAGGCCTAGAGTAGTGTTTGCAACTAAGTGCGTGGGCCCCTGTAGCTGAGTTCGTAGGGAAGTATTGAGTCTGTAAACCTATATTAAAGATCAATAAAGAAGATTATTGCAGAAATTCCTGTGTTTTAGCTCTTTACTTCTATTATGTATGATTGCGATATATGTTATGATGGAATGATGCATTTATAAATTAATGATTTATTGATGTGCAAATTTACTTGATCCATCTTATTATTTTAATGCAATGAATGCTAAATGATTACATGAAGATCATATCACTATTTGTTAGAGTTATCGAGCACTTAGGTGGATATGAGTAAATATTGGTCTAAAAGTAATCCATGGTGCATGTAAGCAGCTAATTCGCTTGTTTAGGGTCCACAAAATCCAGTCGTAGACCTTCACAAAGGTCTCGATGCTGGTTCAAGGAAGTTACTAACATAAGCCATAAGCACTTAAATATTTGTGCAAAGGCAAATCTAGGTTGCGGAAGGACATCACACTAATCTCTGGGTGCGAAAACATGGTTGCAACATCCCCCCATACTGCTTTGGGTGAGACTTTATTCCACTCACTGCGGATTGATGATGCAAGGGCTAGTAGCGTATGGATTTGTTTGGCGCAACTAAATCTGAACCTAGGTCAAGACCCCCTAAGCCAACAAATGGTTCTGTTGCTAGGACTAAGATTTGCATAAGGAGGTGTGTGATGTCGCATCACAGGAATCCGACCAAGAAGGAAATTGAGAAGTGGTTGGATAGAAAGGTCCATGAAGTCGTGGCACAGGAAAATAGGAATCCACTCCTAAAAAAAGAACAGTGGTTGGACAGATATTTATACACCGAAATACATGAAATTTTCTTCTACACCTTCCTGATTGAACAATACGAGTGGATAGCTAAATTGGCAAACAACCAAGGGAGGTGGAAGCTTGATGGTCAAATAATGTGGACTCTAGAATTAGTGCGAAGGCTAGAAGCTTCTAAAGATAATATCATACACGTTTTTGACCAATGGCTTGATTGGGTTATAGGAGGATTTGTTATAGAGTTTGCAGTCGACACCTCAGTCAGTTACAGTGAAGCAGAGTGATGTTTCTTCAAAGGACCATGAGGTAAGTATCTAAGATTTTTGAATACTTGGATTAAGATGTTGTTGTCTGAAAAATGGGTTATGCCACTATCTTGATGTTTGGAGCTATGCAAAGTGGGAAACTCTTTAGGGATAGGGGAAGAGATTTCCCTAAATATATCCCATTGATTGAACCTCCTGTGAGTGACGACGAGGGAGTATCACAGGCTTCACCCTAGAGTGTTGTCCAGTTGATAAGGCATGTTTTCTCATAGATACCTCATCCATCCACACCACCTCCACCATCACCTCCACAACATACGCCTTTCCCCACACTGTCACTGCCACCACCATCAATCAACATTTCAAATATAATGAAGTTTCTAGTTTTCAAGGGCTTAAGAAGTGAGGATTCAGATCAGTTTTGGTTTGTTGTGATGTCTGTGTGGACAACACAACAAATTAAGGATGATAATATAAAAAAGGCAAAGTTGGTTACCCCTCTTGAGGATCGCGCTTTGACATGGTACATTAAGTACTGCACCGATAATCCGTTGGCATCATTAGTAGATACTCAAACCACTTTAATTAGTAAGCCTAAGTCTACCTCGCAATCGGCAATTGGATTTAAGGAAGTCACGATGAGGCTCAGTGAAACACCATGGGAGATAGATCAAATACTGAAGTGCCAGATCCATGAAGCTAATATGAATCTCAAAGATATTCAACACCACGATTGTTTTATAGTCACTCTCCTGGCCCACTTAAGGATTGCTTTATCACAACAAAAGATAGGAACCTAGGTGGAAGCCTTGCAAATTGTGATGAGATTGCATGAAAATTCTATTCAAGATGCTTCATTGGGGGTTCAACAGATACATGTAGAATAGCAAAACCTTTGCTTGGAACTGTAGAGCTTGAAGAAAACATGACACGACCAGAGGTGCGTGAGGAAGTTTGGTGTCTCAAGTGTAAAAACTAGGGGCATGATAAAGATCATTGCCATGTCTTCACAAATTACATCACAGGAGGGGGGTCAATTCCCTTAAGGCCGGAAGCTCCAGTAGGATCAAGTCTAGGGCCCACGCTATGGTGTGTTACCTGCCAGGTAGCGAGAAAAAATGTAATAGCTAATTGACACTTACTACAAAAGTTTGTGCAGAAACCACAACAATTGTTCTGCAATTTCTGCAAATTGGTGGGCCACGATGAGCATCACTGTTGAAGATATGAATTAATGATGGAGAGGAATCCTACATATAGAATGCAAGCATAAACTCAACCTCCAAATCAGGGCGCTAGGAGACTGCATGGAGGATATCAGGGATGCAGATGAGGTTGAGGAGGAGGAGGACCTGGTAGGGGTCATGGGCAGCTCATTTTCTACAATTACATAATGCCAAGACACTATATGCAGGAGTGTATGAATTAGACATGCCCATCATGTCAATATTGCACTCAGTTTGACCACACATTTGAAGAATGTCTTGTGTTGATGGTCAAGATGTAGGAGAAGAAGGCACACTTCAGCATCCTACCCAGAACTTATAGATGATGAGGGTCAAACCCCGCGAGGATGACTTGAATTTGAATATCATGTTGTGAAGTGGGATCGCGACTAGTGACGATAAGGGAAACAACCTGAAGAAGGTGGATGGGTCTGCAAGGCCCCAGAAAAAGAGACTGGTTTCATTCTGGAGGACATGAAGCAAACATTCATGGAAGTGAAGAAAATCTTCGTTGAAACCTCTACCTCAGGGAGTCAGAACAAACTTCCATTCACTAGCATGCCTACAGAGGTTGACCCCTCTATACTTACCACCTTCTTGGATACTTGTATGAAACTACTGCATGATAGCAAGGCTATGAAACAACTATAAGAGTTGATAAACAAGTGTGCTGGTAAGGATAAATCTCCTGATGGACCCCGCATAGTCAGAACAATTGGTAAGCATAAGGTAAGAACGAGGTGTGAGATGAGGCTTACCACACAAATAGGAGACTATGATATGGACCAAGTTATTTTGGATTCAGAGTCTGACGCGAACGTATTGTGTAAACAAACCTGGGAAAGAATGGGGAGACCTATGCTGCAATGGTCTCCGATTCATCTGAGGATGCAAACTAGCAGAATATTATCCCCATGGGATGATTGTAGGGAGTTACCATAGATATAGAAGGTGCCTACGTGTTGGCTGATTTCAAAGTGATAGAAATTGTTGATGACAACAATCCATAGCCCACACTCCTTGGGATACACTAGGCTATTGATATGAACGGGGTAATCAACTTGAAGAAGTGTACAATGTCGTTTGAAATAAAATTGCTCCCTGTTGTAGTACCATTAGACTGTGCAAAAGGACTGTGCTACACTAAACTGGTCCACAATTATGAAGAAAATGATGATGATTTGGATTAGATCTATAAAATCACAATGCGAGACCAAGACTGGTTGAATCCAATAGCTGATGGATGAATTTCATGGGACCGCAAAAGTTCTTGTACCTCGGATTCAGACGAAGAATTGGAGCATTGGAAAAATAGTCTCCATGAAGTATCCACACTGCACTGCAACATGATGACCAAATCATTGCACTTTGTGTCATCAGAGGTAATAAAATTACCTTATTACGATGGTTTAACTGACGTAGATAATTTTTTTGATGCTTTTGAAAGATAAGTCCCAGAGGATCGCCGCTTTCAGGCATTGGATTTGGCATTGCGCTCTACGCCCGCTCAGTGGTGGCGTACACACAAAGACAACTTTGATGAGTGGCACAATTACAAGAGGATGATGAGGATGAAAATTGGTCATCGTAAAGTACAGTTAACTAAGAAGTATGATGGGAGGAATGATCTGCGTGATCATTTGGCCAGATGGACTAAGGTGTATGGAACAGAGTTGCAACTAGAATGGGTGCATTTATTCTATCACACTCTGGATATAATCCCTATGAATTGGTATTTGGAAATAGATCTCTGCCACAGCACCATAGAGCGGGACATCTTAAGAGAATGATTCTTGATGACCTTCAGATTTGAAGACGGGTTCAAAAGCATTGATGAAGGGCTACAAAATGGTAAGGCATCAATCTTCCAAATTCCATGGGATCCTGTGGAATTGGTTCAATTGGATTAGAGTACCTAGCTGTGCCATGTGTTGGAATGCTATAATATGATTGCTGAAGCGAAGGATGAGGATCCAAGGAATATCAATATCCCATAAGTAGAAGGCAACCGCAAGGTTGAAGGTTTGCAAATAGAAAACCTGGATATCACTCTACGACTGAGATCTAGGCAGGTAAACATTGGTACTGAAGTGAAGCCTAAATCCATGAAGATCAGAGATTACTGGGATGATGCCACAATGGATAAAGTTGTCAAGTTACTCTGCAAGTACCAAGATATTATTGAACCAGTGGAGGAATCTAATTGGGTGAGCGCAATGGTAGTTCAAGAAAAGAAGCAGAAGGGAGAGATAATGATTTTCGTAGATCTAAGAAATCTTAACAATGCCTGCGTTCATGATCCTTTCCAGACACCATTTACTGATGAGGTACTCGACAATGTTGGAGGGAGGGAGGCCTACTCATTTACTAATGGGTTCTCTGGATACCATCAAATCAAGATCGCACCAGAAGAATTGAGTAAAACAACCTTCGCAATGGAATGGGGGTGTTTTTAGTATACGATGATGCCATTTGGTCTCAAGAATGTGTCGGCGATATTCTCTTGCATAGTCATCGTGAATAATTTATTCTCAAATTCTTAGATGTATATTTTGATGACTAGACAGTGTTTGGGCTAGTAAAGTGCCATGTAGCCAGTTTGCACTTAATGTTGGATATGTGCCAAACGTATCAGATAGTGTTGAACTTGAAGAAGTGCTTGTTTTGTGTCCCCTTTGGGATTTTTCTAGATCATGTGGTATGCAAGAAAGGACTCATGGTGGACACTGCCAAGATCATGATAATAATCAATTTGGAAGCCCCAAGGAGTGTTAAATAGTTGCATGCAATGCTGAGCCATACTAGGTACTATCAAAAGTTCATCAATGCTTATGCTCATATTATCGTGCCCATGGAGAAGTTTCTAAAGAAGGATGTTACATTCTGTTGGGATGAAGAATTTCAATGCAGTTTGGATGTCTTGAAGGAAAATATGGTCATTGCACTGATATTAGTCTTCTAAGATTGGAAGAAGGAATTCCATGTGCATGTTGATGCGTTGTGTATTGTGCTGGGAGCAGTGCTGACACAGGCTAGTGAAGGAGAGATGGATCACCCTATAGAATTTGCAAGCAGAAAATTATAAAAGGTTGAGAAGAACTACTCAATGACAGAGCACGAGGGAATGGTTGTGGTATATGTGCTCCAAAAATTTCAACATTATCTTTTGGGTAGACATTTCAAGATGTACACAGACCACTCTGCCTTGAAGTACCTAGTCAATAAGCCTATGTTTGGGGGTAAGATATGTAGATGGTTGTTGTTGTTTCAATAATATAACGTTGAGGTAATTATCAAGCTAGGAAGGTTGAATGTAGGACCTGGCCATTTATTGCACATTGAAATGGGGGAGGAGCCTACTAATTTCAAGGAAGGGTTGCCCAATGTGTAGCTCTTCATGGTGCATGTAGTGGACAACCACTTTGCAAATATTGTTAATTTATTGACTAGAGGGACAACTCCAGAAGGCTACACCAGCTAGTAAAAGAAAGAATTGGTAGTACACGTGGATGATTTCTTAGTAATTGCCGGAAATTTGTATAAAATGGGACTTGACAAGATACTTCGACGGTACGTGCTTGATTTTGAAAGAAGAAACATCATTGCAGAGGCTCATGGAGGAGCTGAAGGAAGGCATTATGCAGGAAAGGCAAGAGCACAAAATATTTTACAAGTTGGGTTGTGGTAGCCTACACTGCATAAATATTTCAAAGCATATTGTAGGGCATGTGATGCATGTCAAAGAACTGGCAGGCCATCATGAAGGGATGGGCTTCCTTTGAATCCTCAGGTGTTGTTACAACCATTTCAGAAATGGGCTACTGACTTTGTAGGACCGATTCAGCCTCCTGGTAAGAAAACAGGTGTGTGCTACATCATCACTGCAAGAGAGTATCAGACAAGAGGGGTGGAGGCACAACTTGTAAAGGATTGTACAGAGGCTAAAGAAACTAAATTTTTGTTTGAGTACAGGCTAACTAGGTTCGGGTGCCCAAAAGTGTTGATGAGTGATCGCAGTACGCACTTCCTCAACAAAATGATCATCGCACTGAAATAATAATTTTAGGTTTATTATGAGAATTCTAGACCATATCACCCCCAGGCTAATGGAACAGTGTAGGCCTTCAATAAGATATTGGAGAATGTGATAACAAATATTTGTAACATGAAACAATCAGTGCACGTACCGATACTATTATGGGCGTACAAGACTACTTGCAAAAAGCTATCAGGTCAGACACCTTTCTGGTCGGTCTATGGCGTAGAAGTTGTGATGCCTATGGAATATATCGTGCCTAGCCTACACATAGAAACCTTCATAGGGATGGCATACCACGAAGCCTTGGAAGAATGGCTCGCCCAATTGATGGACCTCGAAGAGGATAGATTCTTGGTTAGATTTCACCAGCAAGTGCAAAAGGAATGTGAAAAGGCATGGCACGATCTGTTGGCATTATGACACAAATTTGGCACTATGACACAAGTGTTGTCCTTGATGGCAACTCACTTAGATGACAGATCATAGTTCAGACTCATAGAATGAAGAAAGAGAGGTATATGTAGGTTCCCCATTGACCAAGCCACGTGTACACGTGGGTTCATAGACTAAAAGGCGTGTATAGCATACACACGCACTTTCATGGAAGAAAAGGCTCGTACATGTTGGAAAAATTAGTTTTGGTCCATGGTATTTGGTCCATGGTATTTTGATCCTTGGTATTGGTCCAGGGTATCTTGTCCGAAATGTTGACCCCAGGTATTTGGTCCAAGGTATTGGTTCTAAGTGGTTTTGGTCCATGGTATTGAGTAAGGCCTGAGACCATAAAAAGAGGAGAAGATCATTAGCCAAAGGCACTCATGAATTGAATATATAATGAAGAGAAAGATCTAAAATACAGGTTATTGGTTTATGGTGCACAACTAGATCTGAATCAAGGATGAACCTTAGCGCTTGATGAAGGATAAGATCTAATAATGGGTCAAGATCTTGAGGCTTGAAGAGAAGTATCTTTGTTTGGTTTTGATCTTTCATCTGAATAACTGGCACATTTTGTAATCTATAAATATGATGATCTGGGTATAACTGATGTTTGGAATTGTTGTAAAGTTTAAATCATCATTCACAAATCTCTCTGCAGGTTCACTTTAGTAAATATGCGTATACACATTGGTTTTGCATATCAAAACAATGTATACATCTTAAATTTGATTTACAGATCTGTACATAGGTTCACCTTGAGAAAATAGTGTATGTACATAGGTTCGACACAGTGAAGTAGTGTATACCTCATGAAATATATTTTAGCTACTTATGTTTGCTGTTGTAGTGTTATAGGTTTTGGCTTGGGTTCTGGTTACTATCACTGTATTCTCGTTGCAGCATTCTGAAAAGTGATTGATCGATTCAGTTGTGGTTGGAGCAAAGGATATTGATTGTTGTAGATGTATTTGATGTTATTGATCGATTGAGTCTGAAAATTTATGAAACGTGGTCCCTGGAAGAAAAGAGAAGATACTAGAGCTAGGGGCTTGTAGCTCCCTTCCAGGAGAAGCTGGAGAAGAAGAGAAGGTTGTAGCCTTCTACAGGTAGAAGCCTGCATATTGGTATAAGACTGCACCAGTACAAAAATTGTAAAAATAAGTTTCTTACTAAAAAGAAGATAGAGAAGATTGTAGCAGGTGGTTTTCACCCACATTGGGTTTCCACCTTATATCTTTTGTTCATGTGTGTATTATTGTCTATTCTATTTTACTGCTCTTAATTACTATTTATATGGTTTGGATGCATTGAGTAAAGATCAACATATGATAAATTAACTGAATCATAAGTTTGCAGGATATACTCTAGTTGCCTTAAATACAGTTGCGTATACATGCAAGTTCCATTAACTGAAGTAGCGTATTTGAATCTAATTATGGAAATGAAATATTATTGACTTGCTAATAGTGATTCACCCCCCCCCCGTATTGTTTCTAACAATTGGTTTCAGAGAAGGTCCTTTAGAAGAAGCTTGATCGCTTGAAGTAAGATCTATCATCATGAGCAACTATGAAAAAGAGGGATCCATTAGACCACCAATATTTGATGGGAGCAACTTCATTTATTGGAATGTAAGAACTACAACCTATCTTCAATCTCTTGGAATAGACGTCTAGGAAATCGTGGAAGGAGGATATACATTTCCATAAGAAATTCCTACAGATATGGTAGGTAAAAAGAAATATGAAACTAATGCCAAGGCTATCAATACATTATTGGGGAGTCTGTCACAATTAGAATTTGTCAAATTTATGCAGCTCAAAACTGCCAAAGAAATATGGGACAAGATCATTCTAAGTTATGAAGGAGACAATCAGGTAAAACGTGCAAAACTGCAATCTCTCATAATTCAATATGAAAATATCAAAATGCACAATGATGAAAGTATCGCTAGTTACTTCTTACATATAGATGAGATTGTTAATTGCATGAAAAAGTGGGGTAAAGAGATAAAAGAAGTTACTTTAGTTGAAAAGGTTTTAAGATCCTTGTCTACTAAGTTTGAATCAAAAGTATCTACCATAGAAGAAAAGTAGGATCTTTAGACTATTACTATGACACAACTGCACGGAATCTTAACTGCTTTCGAAATGAGAAAAGGAGGTCCATAAAATATGAGAGAAGCCACATTCAAAGCTTTAGGAAGAGAAGAACTCAGTGAATCAGGACATATTTCAGAAGGAGAAGAAGAAGAAAACTTTGTCAAGAACCTTCAATGGGGTTCCAGAGATTCAGAGGTAAACTACCTTTCAAATGTTTTGCTTGTGGAAGAATTAGTCATTATGCTTCCAAATGTCCTCATAAAGATAAGCTTGATAAAGGTAAGGAATCAACAAAATGGAATGGAAAACAAAGCGTAAGTAAGAAGAGCTACTATACTCATGAAGATAGTGATGGTTTATCAAATAGTGATGAAGATAAAAATAGTAATGACTATAGACTTCTAATGGCTTTTGAAGGTGATGATTTCTTGGATGCTTTAGATGAAGATGACCTTTATGAAGAAATATCTAAACTCAAAATCTGCTTAGAAGAAAAGAATATGATTATAGATACTTTGACATTCCGACTCGCTAAAAGAGAAAAACATAATGAAAAACTAGAATGTGAAATTGTGGGTCTAAGAAAGGATATTGAGAAAACAAAAGCTCCCAATCTTACATTTACTAAAGGATTAGAAACCTTAAATGAAATTATGAAAGTGAAACGTTCTCCTCTGATAGAGACAAGTCTTGGATATACTGAAGAAGCATCCCAAGCACAGAAGCCGTCAACCTCCACTAAAAGCTATCTTGATGCAGGAAGGAGCAGTGAACAATTTGACAATCGACAGCAAAGGCATAAAGAAAATCACCAGGTAAATCAAGCTCAATTTACTTCAAGGATGAATAGAAGCTACAAACCTCAGGTAAATCATACTCAATCTGCTTCAAGAATGAATATCAATAACAACTACAATCACTAGGTCAGTAGATTCGATAATCATAAGAACTTCTTTAATGGCCAATGTTTTTCATGTCATAACTTTGGAGACAAAGCTACTCAATGTGTTGCTTACAAGACCATCATGACTAGAGAAGCATGAAATCAAATGAATGTGATGGGGATCATGAAATGGGCCTACAAAAACTTTTCTCTTCTTGAAAATGAAATAGAATTCCCTATCTGCAAAAACTCTGGTCACGAAGAATCTGAATTTAGGAGTAAATTTTGGCAAACATCTCAGAAGGAGCAAACTTCATTAAATCCCAATATGGAGAAATAAAGAACCACAAACAGAAAGATGTGGTATAGCCCTATATGCAAAAGGACAATAAAATTAGTGGTACATCGACTGTGGATTCTCAAAACACATGACAGGTGATAAAGAAAAACTTCAGTCATATAATGCCTTAGAAAAGGAAAATAAGGTCTCATTTGGAAATGAAACTCCTGTTGTCATAAAAGGTAAAGGTTTTGTTCTTTTAAAAGAAAAAGTTAAAGCTGGGAATGTTATGTATGTTGATGGTCTAAAGCATAACCTATTGAGTGTCAGTCAAATGTATGATCAAGGAAATGAAGTAGTATTTCGATCAAATCGATGTGTTGTTCATGAGCTTGATACAGGGGAAACCATGATCAAAGGTATAAGAACTTCAAACAACTTCTATATACTCAAAGGAGGAAAACAACAATACTATCTAAGAAAAAATGATGAACACTGGCTATGGCACAGAAGATTGGGGCATCTAAGCTTCTCTCAAATAAGAAAAGCAAGCAAATTCCAGGTTATTCGTCATCTTCCTAATATCAGCATTTTGGAAAATATAATATGAAAATCATGTCAATTTGGTAAGCAAACCAGGTCGCAATTCCCTGAAACGGAAGGATCAGCTAGCAAGCCTCTTGAACTTGTTCACACTGATTTATGTGGTCCATCAAGGAAAAAGTCACCTCGTGGAGAGGAATACTTTATATTGTTCATTGATGACTTTTCCATAATGTGTTAGATAGGGCTTCTAAAGCATAAAGATGAAGCATTTGAAAAATTCAAAGCCTTGAAAGCCCTGGTTGAAAATGAATCAGACCACAAAATCAAATGTCTCAGATCTGATCGAGGAGGGGAATTTACCTCGGATGAATTCTTTGAATTTTGTGAAGAACATGGAATAAAAAGGAAATTCTCCACTGCAAGGACTCCTCAGCAAAATGGATTGATAGAAAGGATGAACAGAACTATTCAACAAATGGCTCGTGCTATGTTAGATGAGTCTGGAACTCCTACAACCTTCTGGGGTGAAGCTGCATTCGCTGTCGTCACTATTCTCAACAAAGTAAATGTTTGGGTAAACAACACTCAAACTCCACATGAACTTTGGTATGGTAAGACTCCTATTGTAAAATACTTCAAAGTTTTTGGAAGCAAATGTTACATCAAAAGGACTAATGAGAAGCTTGGCAAGTTTCAACCCAGAAAAGATGAAGGTGTTCTCCTTGGTTACTCTTCTCGAAGTAAAGGATATAAATGTTATAATAAAAGAATTGGGAAAATTATTGAAAGTATTGATGTTGTGGTTGATGAAGCATGCAAAAATCCAAAGTAGGTAAAAACCAAAGATTATGGAGAAGATGAGGATTATCCTTCCACATCAAATAAGACTAATTCTGAAGAAGAAATCAAAGAAGCACTAGAAGAACAGATAATGACAGAAGAAAAGACTCCATCCAGGTATGTTCAGAAAAATCATCCAGAGACTCAAATTTTGAGACAAAAAGAGGCAGGTGTGCAAATAAGAAGAACTATTATTGAAGCTTCAAGCTATACAACATTGCTTTCCTCCATCGAACCTCAAAATGTAAATGAAGCATGCAATGATGAATGTTGGGTCAAGGCCTTGAATGAAGAACTTGAGCAAATTGAAAAGAATAATACTTGGGAATTAGTTCCTAGACCTCATGATAAGAATAACGTAGGAACCAAATGGATATTAAAAAACAAGTTGAATGAAAATGGTGAAGTTACTAGAAACAAGGCCATACTTGTTTGTAAAGGATATGCTCAACAAGAAGGTATGGATTCTAAAGAAACTTTTTCACCTGTTGCTAGACTTGAAGCCATAAGAATGTTCCTTGCTCTTTCTAGTTTTCAGAAATTCAAAGTATACCAAATTGATGTAAAATCTGCCTTTCTTAATGGGTACTTAGAAGAAGAAGTATATATTGAGCAACCAGACAGATTAATCCTTGGAAATGATCCAAAACTTGTATGTAGACTCAGAAAGGCTTTCTATGGTCTAAAACAAGCTCCAAGGGCCTGGTATTACCATCTTGACAAATACCTCCATCAATAAGGTTTTTCAAAAGGATAAGTTGATAGCAATCTATATACAAAGATTGACAATAATAAATTGCTAATACTTGTTCTGTATGTTGATGATATCATTTTTGGTAGCAATGAATAAGCGATGAGTCAAAACTTTTCTTTGGTAATGTAGCAAGAATTTGAAGTTTCCCTTCTTGGTGAGCTCTTCTTGGTGAGCTCACATATTTTCTTGGTCTACAAGTTCAATAAAATAAATATGGTATTTTCTGTCACAAACCAAGTATCTCAAGCATATCTTTAAAAAATATGGCATGGAAGATTCTAAACCAGTATGTACCCCTATGGTAATAGGATGTAGTCTCAGCTCAAATGATGAATTAGCAGCAGTACATCAACTAACCTACAGATCCATGATTGGTAGTCTTCTTTATCTAATAGGTACCTGACCAGACATCATGCATGTAGTGGGAATTGTTGGAAGATTCCAAGCCAATCCAAAGGAATCACACCTTCAGGAAGTCAAAAGGATTTTAAAATATCTTCAAGGAACATAGAATTTTGGTTTATGGTATCCTAGAGATACATATCTTACACTTCATGCATATATAGATGCAGATTGGGCAGGAAGCGTTGATGACAGAAAAAGCATTTGTGGTGGTGCATTCTAT